>WAAF01001977.1:118674-166521 GCA_013400475.1 Tricholaema leucomelas | reverse complement strand
CTGCAGAGCCCTTCTGCCCTCCAGCCCAGCCACATCTGCCCCCAGCTTGGTGTTATCTGCAAACTTGCTGATGACTGACTCGATGCCCTCATCCAGATCATCTATGAAGATGTTAAAGAGGATGGGGCCCAGCACTGATCCCTGAGGGACACCACTAGTGTCCGGCCGCCAGCTGGATGTGGCACCATTCACCACCACTCTCTGGGCTCGGCCCTCCAGCCAGTTCCTCACCCAGCACAGAGTGTTGTCATCCAAGCCGTGGGCTGACAGCTTAGCCAGCAGTTTGCTGTGGGGGACAGTGTCAAAGGCCTTGCTGAAGTCCAGCAGTAGCTGCAAAGGTAAATTTCACCTGTGCTACACTGATTTCCAAAATATGGTTTATAGAGGCAGATGCTTTTTTCTCTGTTATCCCACAGACCTTGTGCCCTTAGTTTATTTAAAGCATTTGTCCTGTACCGTGCATGTTGCTAGGGATGTGGGAAGAGTGAGAATCAGGGGAACAAAGAGAAGCATTACATTGCATTATGAAGTGCACTGTGCTGTACAGAGGGCAGCACACTTAATTATCATCAGAAACAGATTCTCCATGCCAATATTTTTAAGTGAAAATCTGAGCTTACATTTGGAACTTATCTGTCTTATACAGTAATTTGTCTGTTTTTCTTCTTGCTGGGCTTTCTCTTTAAGAGTTGTGGATTCTGTTTATTTGTTTGGGTGATTTCTAAAGTATGTGGGGGGGGGGGGGCAGGGAACACCCAAACCACCACAGTCTGTTTGTTTATTGTAGAATATTTGGTCTATTATCTTCTTTTCATGTATGTATTTACAAGAAATATATAGGCCTGTAATCTCCAAAACACACCAAATCTGGGAGTGTTTAGGTCAGAACACGATCACTGAAGATGTTCCCAGAATTCACTTCCAAATTTGACTTCAGTTTGCACTCCCTAGGGTTTAAAACATATGATAATATGTTCACACTAATTTGGATGAGAATCTGTGTTTCTGTCCTTGAGTACAGAATCTTAAACCAATAATGTGTCCCAGGGCATTATTGTTAGTTGAAATATCAGTTACAATTACAGAAGCAACTGTGAAATCTAGAGGAAAAAGCTCAATCTAAGTATCATTCAGGAAAAAAGGACAGGAAGAATAAAAAAGCCCTTAGCATATTCATGTATTCCATGTGTACTTCCATGTATTCTGTTGGCTTCCCAAGGCTTTCTCATATCTCTCCCCTCTTACTTCTTTTTTCACTCACTTTAGGTGAGATGCTCAGCTGTTGCCTAACTGGAAATACTAGTTTTGGTTTACTGATTTCACCAATTGTTGGGTAGATGAGGATCTATCTCAGATTACCTTTTTCTGAGGGTGTCTGTAGGTATCTCTGACTTCCATGAAATTCAGAAATCAGAGCTGTCCCTGCTGAGGAGGGCTGGGAAATGGAACACTTAATTTTTATTTTCTACTAAAGCAACACATAACTCCATTGAATTAGGTGAATTACCCCTTCTCCAAAACAGCAAATGAAACAAGAACCAGAAGTAGATGTTTAGTAACAGCTGAGATAAAGGATAATTCAAATTACAGTAGAGGCCAACAAAGAGTGAATTTTAATTGCACAGTTTCAAGAAAATAATAACATTTATGAAAAATTCTCAAAGAAAACACAGTGAGATAGCAGTTGCTGCATGTCTGCTGGGGTGCTAGGACCTCTTGTCAAAAGTGTAAACACTATCTATGGATACAGTGCAGTTTGCATAATTGAAACGTCATAGGGGACATATTTGATTTTAAGGAATTGACAATGATACAAAGTCTTCAACCCACAATGTTAAAAAAATGCTGAAACTGGCTTAAAAATGAGACTTGACAAATAGAATCATAGAATGGTTTAGGTTGGAAGGGACCTCAAGGATCATCCAGCTCCAACCCCCCGCCATAGGCAGGGACACCTCCCACTAGAGCAGGCTGCTCAAGGCCTCATCCAGCCTGGCTTTAAACACCTCCAGGGAGGAAGCATCCACAACCTCCCTGGGCAACCTGTGCCAGTGTCTTACCACCCTCACTGTAAAGAACTTCCTCTTAACATCCAGTTGGAATCTCCCCTCTTCCAGCTTAAACCCATTCCCCCTCGTCCTGACATTACTAGACCGTGTAAAGAGTCCCTCCCCAGCCTTCCTGTAGGCTCCCTTCAGATACTGGAAAGCCACTATAAGGTCTCCTCGAAGCCTTCTCTTCTCCAGGCTGCAGAGCCCCAACTCTCTCAGCCTGTCCTCATAGCAGAGCTGCTGCAGCCCTCTGATCATCTTCGTGGCTCTCCTCTGGACCCGCTCCAGCAGTTCCATGTCCTTCTTGTGTTGGGGGCTCCAGAACTGCACACAGTACTCCAGGTGGGGTCTGAGGAGAGCAGAGTAAAGGGGGAGAATCCCCTCCCTTGCCCTGCTGGCCACACTTCTCTTGATGCAGCCCAGCACAGGGTTGCTGTCTGGGCTGCATGTGCACACTGCCGGCTCATGTTGAGCTTCTCGTCGACCCAGACCCCCAGGTCCTTTTCCTCAGGGCTGCTCTCAGCCATTCACCACCCAGCCTGTATCTGTGCCTGGGATTGCACCGACCCAGGTGCAGGACCTTACACTTGGCCTTGTTAAACGTCATGAGGTTGGCCTGGGCCCACCTCTCCAGCCTGTCCAGGTCCCTCTGGATGGCATCCCTGCCCTCCAGCAAGTCAGCTGTGCCACACAGCTTGGTGTCATCTGCAAACTTGCTGAGGGTGCACTCAATTCCTCTGTCGTGTTTGTCTTACATTTTCCTTCTGAGCCATTAGATTTGGGTCACCTATTGTTTTCTTGGCTGTATAATACTGGGACTTTTGCCGTTGCAGCTTGAAAAGTGCCTGTTATTGTCTGCCTGACAATGAAACTGTGAGAGTTAGCAATAAGCTACAGGTGACAGTAAGCCTTAGAAAAATAGAATCGAATTTCATAATTTGTCAAACAAAACTGTCATTCAAATCAACGGGACTTCAACAGAGCAGATGATTAAAAAGGGGCAAAAATAATCTTTTGATAGCTGGAAACTAAAACTGATGCCCAGAAACATAGACACAAGGGGAAATTTTGGTTAGCTTTCAGCTGCAGCCTGTCTCCCATCTAATCCAGTAGCTGCTAATTCATTAGGGTAACTTTTGAGAGGATTAGTGTGTATGAGCTTGTACAATGTCCAGGAGTGGCACTTGGTGCTGTGTTGCTGCCTGCCAACAAAGGCAGAGTGATTGCAGCCAGGGTGGGTTTCCTCAGTAGCCTGGGTGTCAGGGCTACCGTCCTGTCATAGAGCAGATTGGATTGTCTTTGTCTTCACAGGAGCTGCACACTGCTAGTGTCACTTCAGGATTAAAAGCCTGGTATTGGGAGCTTCACAGATAATAGTGGCAGAATAAATGAGTGGGAAACACAACGTATTTCCCCACACCTGCTCCCTCTCAAACCCTGGCTCTGCTGGTATCCCCTCTTTTCCCTCCCACCTCTGCTTGTTTTATTTTCCCCCCTTCCTTTGTTTTAAATCTGATTTAATTCTTCCAACTGTCGTGCAGCTTTGTGGGAACTTGTGATAAAAGGGAGTGAAAAGACAGCTTTTGAATTGCAGCAAATCCTGGCCCAGGCACAGAATAGGCTACATTGGCGTTGCATAAGTGCTGGGCAGGTGGCTGAGAAGCATGTGTGTACACATACCATGTCCCATGTGAATGAACTGTGTGAAAAACACAAGGATGTGCATTTGCAATAATACTCTGTTTGCAAGACCTGGATGAGGGCATACAGGATACTGTCAGCAAGTTTGATGCTGATACAAAACTGGGAAGACTGATTTATACACTGGAAAGCTGTGTGGCCAGTCAGCGAGATTGCCTATTGGAATGGGCTGTCTGGGGAGGTGGTAGAGTCACCATCCCTGGAGGTGTTTAAAAGGAGGCTGGATGAGGCATTTAGTGCCATGGTTTAGTTAATTAGAAGGGTTAGGTGATAGGTTGGACTGGGTGATCCTAGAGGTCTTTTCCAATCTGGTTAGTTCTGTGATTTTGTGATTCTGTGATTTTGTCAGGAAGGTGGGGTGGTGGTGGTGTTGGATTCAACCATCCTTCAAAAAATCTATCATTCTATGACTAAAATATGATCTGATTTCTTCAGATCTAACCCCTTTAACTGTTTGAAGCCACTGCATTTCATTCTTCCATAGTGTGTTCCACTTTCAGATGGATGTATACTCACTGCATTTCTGAACAGTATTTCTGCTGCTTTGGTGTGTCAGAAATGGACTTTAAAATGATGAAGTGGCTGACCCAAAGTCAGTGAGCCTGAAACAAAACCTATTTTGTTTCTAGTCATATCACTCTTCACCTTTTCATGGCGTAGAAGATAGTAGACAACCCTGCAGATGAGTGGCTCCTTGGGTAGCTCCTGTACCTGCAAGAGTGCATCCTTGTCTTTAGCGGAGCCTTGTCACCTGGGACAGCTGTTACTCTTTCAGGCTGTTGTTGCTTATTTAGTGCCCCAGCAGAGTAAAGAGATACAGGTTGGCTACCAAGGTAAATGGGAATACATTTTTGAAATAGAGGTAAAGAAAAATAAAAGATGTGTGGCAGGTACAGCTGTCCTGATAAACATTAAGGTCCTGACAGACACCAGACAAAGGGCTAGAAACTGATAAAGTTCAGCTCAATGGGTCCAGACATTAGTTGGTTGCTCCATACCCAGAAGCTGATATATTGCTGGGAGGACTCAGTCCTCCATTTAGTTAAGAAATTGACCACAGTGCACACTTGACAAGGTGTAAATAGAGTCCTACTATGGAGAGAGTGGCTTCTCTACACAGCAAGCAGCCTGGCAGTTGGATCCTCTCCCCTTAGATTTGACCTCATCTAAGGAGTCCTCATGGCCCTCTTTGGTGAGTGGCAGATCACCTAATTTGAATTAACTTAGTAAATAATGAAGGTGAAGATTGGGTGTGATTGTCTGAGTGGCTACACATTAAGCAAGGCTATTCAGTGAAGACATACCTCTATGATGAGTGTCAGTCACAAGGATGGCCAGTGTCCATGAAAATATGTGAAGCAATTCTTACAGCCTAACCACAGTTTTGGACAAGGCTTAAGGCCAACCACCCAAATCAAGCCCCAGCTCATCATATTAAACAAGATGAGACAATACCCTGTGGAGTGCTTGGCAAATTAGTTATATAGGTGCTTTAAAGCCATCTCTGGGAATGATATATTCTGGTAGGAGTGGAAATGGTGTCAAGATTAACTATAGTTACAGTTGCTAGAACTGCCACAGGAACTCAAAAGGTTGAAGCCCTCAGAACCATTAACAGCTGCTGGCTGTATACCAGATGGCAAAGGTGACCAGTCCCCACCACAGATAGAAGTGGGCCAACCTGTACTGGTGAATTTACCCTCCATTGGCATTGTGCTCATGACGCTAGCAAAACCCAAATGCTTACAAGATTGTTTTCTATGCAATAAAGAGCTGACTATTCCTCCATTTCTTCTCTTGTTCTCTGTTTTGAGGCTAATAGTAGTAAAACTCAAGAGGTAAAGATTTTGATTTGGTCACTTGCAGTGCAAGTTTAAGCACCATAGGGAACTGCTGGCTGCATACAGTTGCAAAAATTCAGAATGCTGAGTAAGACTGCACACTGAGAGGTAGAGGACTGAGAAACACATAACTTTTCTTGTCTCCTGAAGTGCTGTGTAAGTTATGTATAGCAGCACAACATTATTCCTGGCAAAATATTCCTGTCAAGATATTGCTCCTTATAAATCATTGAGGAAGGTGAGGAACAGATGCTTGAATTGCTAAGACAGATTGTGCAGGTCTCACTTAAGAAAAAGTTGCTCTGAAAAATCTTGACATGTCTGGGAAGTTTCAGGTTGCTTTGTACCTTGTGCAATAAAGACAGTATTTGGGGTGTGCTGCACCCTTGTATAAAATCATCAGCTTTCTGTGCTTGTCCTAAAGGGAATTCGGTGCTAAGGTTGGTGTGCTACAGCTGTGTCTTTAACGTGGCTCTGGCAGAGGTCCCTTGCTCTGCACAAATGCCTTCCATTCACTGTTGCCTTTTTCTTCCTCTGAGGGAGGATGTGTTTGCAGAAACAAGCTCTCCGTTCCTCCGGTCCATCGTTCCCTTAGTTGGCAGCACTGCAAAATCCGTAAGCAAAACACTGCCTGCCAATTTCAAGTCTGCTATGTGCAGCACACCAGCAGGCACCCTTGACGCAAAATGTTTTAGCTCCAGCTGATAATTCTGCTCCATTGATTTTTACATGTGATTTGGGGAGAAGCACTGCCTGTACTACATACAAGGTCTAGCTCCCTATCAAGAGCAGTCAGAGTACTGGTGCAGAACAGCAGTGGCTGTTGTGCCTTGTGCTTTGATGCCTTTTCTTCAATAATAATAAATTCATTCTCAGGAAGGAAAACAAACCATGTAGGGCTCAGTTAATTGGTTTTCAGTGACCTTATGAGGCAGAGTCTGTGTTCTTCCCACTCCAGCTCTTTACAGCCTTTTCCCTGAGCTGTTGAAGTGCCTATGATATTCATAACACAAACTCACCTTGACTCCACCACCCAAAAACTTCCCCACCTCATGGCAGGCTGAAACCCATGGCCCAAGTGTCTCGACCGCTGTCACAAGGTTGGCCACCTAAGAATAATCAATTTCTGAATGTGCTTGACCCTTGGGTGACCTGAAATATAGCAGCAAGTATTATAAGCTGGGACATCTGGTGGACAATAAAACTTTTTTTTCCTATTATTTGTTTTTACATGAAGCAGCTGTACTTGAGCAGATGACCAGGGGCTGTGCAATCAAAGTGTGAATAGCTGAATTAGCAAATTGTATTAGGGTTCTTAGGCACTTATTTGAATGCTGCATGCTCTTTTATTCATTTTGCTTTATTAACATCTACCAAGAACACAGCAGTGTTGGCATTATGGTTATTAGTGACTTATTTGCTTCATTAACATTTACAGCACACTTTTACATTCACCATCTGGGACAGCTTCTTCCATGTTTATGGTTAAAATGTAACTTAAAGCCACACCTAATAGTCTAAAATAATAGATTTTAGAGACAAAACTCTTTCTTTGGAAGCCTGGGTTCTCTCCACATTAGTGTGCATACAGAATATCTTGCCCAGTCACCAGTACTGGAATAAAGGCAGATTTTTCTGTTTTCAATAAGAAATGTTGTTATGGGTAAGGAAAAGATTGACCGTGCTATTACTTGGAAAGCTGCAGCTTATGGAGTATGGCTGGAGAGGGAATTAGACTATTCAGAGTCAAAAGGACCTTCTGACCCCTTTTATTGGAAGTATCTACTTCAGATAACTCCCTTCTAGAAGACTGGAGCAAGAATAATCAATGCAAGAAAAATGTGAATGTATTGGAAGACAGCACATGTGGGCATGGGTCTGAACTCGAGCTGATGTACCTCTGCCATTTCCAGATTTGAGTTCCCTTACTTTTAAGCATTTCAAAGCATGGGCAGAGTATGTTCATGTCTTCCCTTAATTGCATGCACCTGTTGTGTTCCAAACCCCTCAAGTCCAATCTTCACATGAACAGTAATTTTAGAGGCAGAAGGAGATGCAGGGAGGAATGGCTCTATGGAAGAAAATCAGACTAGACCTAACCCCTTCTCCTCCAGGTTTGCTGTAGAATGGGTACCTGGAGTTTTCAAGTTTCTCAGTGCTTTTATAGAATATTATTAATTTCTTAAGTGAAGAGCTAATCTATGCAGATAACTTTTTTTTCTGTTATGTTTTTGGAAGGATTACACTCTCCGTACACTGTTACCTCTATGTGAATAACAGAAGAAAGATGTATAGCTAATACAGGCTAACCTCATGACGTTTAACAAGGCCAAGTGTAAGGTCCTGCACCTGGGTCCATGCAATCCCAGGCACAGATACAGGCTGGGTGGTGAATGGCTGGAGAGCAGCCCTGAGGAAAAGGACCTGGGGGTCTGGGTTGACGAAAAGCTCAACATGAGCCGGCAGTGTGCACATGCAGCCCAGNAAGCTGGAGGAGGGGAGGTTTAGGCTGGATGTTAGGAGGAAGTTCTTTACAGTGAGGGTGGTGAGACACTGAAACAGGTTGCCCAGGGAGGTTGTGGATGCTTCCTCCCTGGAGGCGTTTAAAGCCAGGCTGGATGAAGCCTTGATCAACCTGCTCTAGTGGGAGGTGTCCCTGCCTATGGCAGGGGGTTGGAGCTGGATGATCCTTGAGGTCCCTTCCAACCTAAACCATTCTATGATTCTATGAGTCTAATGATGGCTTGGAGACCAGTGCTGCTTTAGACTTTTCCTCAAAAAATTGTGCTTTCCTGCCACCCTCCCCTTCACCCCCTGCCCTTCCCTCCCCCTGTTCTGGTTTGAGCCTAATTGGAATATTTTACTGAGAGAAATTAAAGTCAGGACATGTATAGACCTATTTCTGGTCTACCACGACACCTGCTTAAGGTGCTAGAACATTGCCAGGATGTGGAGTAAGAGGTGATACTGTGCGCTCTTGCAAGAAGCTCATTCTTTGGGTAAACAAAAAGCTTGTTTTGGACCATTACCAACAACATCCTCTAACAGCATCTTTTGATATCCTGCTCTGATAAATAAATGCTATATTTAATAATACTCTTGATACAAATAAATGAGATAACTTACAGAAATAGGTAAAGCTGAGGTGAATATAATGAAGATTCAGGCTCTTTGTAATTACTAAATTAATTTATAAAGAACAATGTTTTATTATAAAGACTTGCTTGGTAGTGAAGGAGAAAATAGGCTGTAAGTCTATTTCTAACTTTTAAGTGGATTCTTGTCATCTAGTCTCATTTAACAGCATGCTATTAGTTCCTAATAATCTGGGAAAATGATATTACAATTGTATGAACCAATAAGTAATGATTTTTTCCAACAACTCCACCCCAGGAGAATTAAATTTCTAAACCTATAAGAAAACTATTTTAAAAAAGGAAGTAATCATCAAGCTAGACTGAAGAAATAACTGTCTACCCAAGAAATTAGAAGTAAAATGAAATGGATTATATAAAAGGGAGTATCCCCTCAAAACAAACCACTGTGACTTATTTCCTTTCCAATTATGCTCACATTTGTAATTTCATATTAATTTTTTTTTGTTTGTTTTCAAGTAGTTTATTGGCAAATGAAGGAATGAAAAGGAGTGCTGACATCTTCCCCTTGAAGCAAAGTAAATGGGACCAGCTCTAAAACTTTTATTCTGAAATTTCATTGAGTATGTGGATTTAAAAAATAAAATTAAATTTTCCCCAAATTTGCCTTTGGAGCAAAAAAAAAAAAAAAAAAAATTTCTTCATTATGAGGAACAAAGTTTCATTAAAACTGTTGAGTAGCATAAATTTGTAGATTGCTTGTAGCATTAAAAAAAAAAGAGAGAGAGAGAGAGGAAGGAAGGAAGGAAGGAAGGAAGGAAGGAAGGAAGGAAGGAAAGGAGAGAAAGGAAGAAAGGAAGAAAGGAAGGGGAAGGGAAGGGAAGGGGGAAGGAAGGGAGGGAGGAGGAAAGGAAAGGAAAAAGGAAAGGAAAGGCAAGGAAAGGAAAGGAAAGGAAAGGCAAGGCATGCAGAATTGTTCACAACATCTGTGTTCCCTACTCTGGGAACTGTAAGTATATGTAGCCACACAATGTGTCACCATACCAAGTCCTGCTGCCAGATAAGGAGTATAGTAGTACTTTGTTGAATATTAGCTATCAACAACAGAGCAAGACTATGGCAGGCTTTTTCCTGTGCTCTCATTCTACAGCGAGTCTTGTAAAATAAGCTTAAAAGGTATCAAGTCCTGGTGGACGTTAGGGTTGGTAAGGTTCTACCATGTGAATGCTGTCAATTAATTTCAAAATAGGGCAGTGTACAATTGCTAGATAAAACCCCACCAACTGATCTCCTCAAATAAAAATGCCCACAAATCTCTCCAAACACCTGCCCTTCTTTATGTGGAAAGAAATTAATGTTTGCATTTATTTATTTACCCTCTATAATTTGAAATCAAGACTATATACCTAAATAGAAGACCTCAGGTGGGACTTAATTAGAGGAGTTTGGACTGGGAAATATCAGTCTCAATACTATTATACTGCTATAACACATCCTTCACTTCTGTTTCAGCTGCACATATAATTAATACCTCTCACATACTCTTTATAGTGGTGGTAACTCTGGTGCAGAGACATTATTGTTTTGTGGCCCAAGGAGAACATTCAGGCATTTCTGGGCTTAGTGTCATCTGTCAGGCAGATTGGCCTTGTCTGTGTGAAGGGATATTATATAGTCCATTAAAGCAGTTGCTTCCATACATCTTACAGGCAAGCAATATTTTTTCAGCAATATATTAGGTGCCTGGACTCTTATTCAGTGTTCTATTTATCTTTCTCTCTCCCTGTGTATTAACTAGTGTACCATTATGGCGTTGGTGGGTTCTGCAGAGGTGATGGGGAATCTCTTATCATGTCTCAAAGGCTATATTTTCTTTATCTGAGACAAAAAAGACAGAGTATTTACTCCCTGATGTGGAGCAGCCACAGCTGCAGAGCACCTGCCAAGCCCACAGTAAATGGCAGTGTGGTAAGGTCTGGGATACTAATAAATGAGCAGTCCCTGGGAACCACTTCATGCTTCTAGGTAGTAAATTAGCCATGAGGGTCTGGGCCTTGTTCCTTGGTTTTTCACTCACCAAAGGGACAGGGAGGACATGTTTGCAACCTTTCCTGATTTCTCCTGATACAGCAACAGTGGATGACTGGTTGTCTGGATCTTGCAGCAAGGAGAAGCTGCTCACCAGGCTGGCACATTTGTCTAAGCGTGTGATTGCTTGGTTGGGTTTTTGTCACTTCCAGGCAGAGGTGATAAGTCTTTAGCGTTTGAAAGCTTTACAGTGCCAAATAAGGCCAGAGACCCTTGCTGCAGAAAGGAGAATGCTTGACAGAAGACTAGAAGCTTTCATTAGCAGCATGTGTGTTTCTGAGGCTACTGAAACCAGTTCCTATTTTACAAAGGGTGAATGACTATGACCTAAGGGAGAATAAGAGTTATTCATCTTAAAGGACTATGGTTGGTGTAGAAAGGGCTGGGCTTGGGGAAAGTTTGGGTGGATATTTGGGCAACACATACCTGCCAACAATGGAGCAATGTATGGAATATAATTAGAAAAGAAATAGAAGAAACTCTCTTTGTTTAGCTTAGTTTCTACTCGTCCCCCTTCTTTACAGCTGCCACTCTCAAAAGCCTCACAGAGGCTCAGGGCAGACCTCATTGCTGTCTACAACTACCTGAAGGGAGGTTGTAGCCAGGTGGGGGTTGGTCTCTTCTGCCAGGCAACCAGCAACAGGACAAGGGGACGCAGTCTCAAGTTGTGCAGAGGGAAGTATAGGCTGGATGTTAGGAGGAAGTTCTTCCCAGAGAGAGTGATTGGCATTGGAATGGTCTGCCCAGGGAGGTGGTGGAGTCACTGTCCCTGGAGGTGTTCAGGAAAAGACTGGATGAGGCACTTAGTGCCATGGTCTAGTTGACTGGCTAGGGCTGGGTGCTAGGTTGGACTGGATGATCTTGGAGGTCTCTTCCAACCTGGTTGATTCTATTCTATTCTATCACCTGAAGACAGCAGGATTAAAATGTACCCAGAGATATTTGTGGCTACAATGAGTTATTCCTGTGGACAACCACCTCGTTCCCAGGTATCCTCGCAGTCCAAGTGTGAATGAAGGGTGAAAGGAAGAGAAGTGCACATGTATACACAAGGTAAAAGCTCTAACAGTGATTCTGTCTAGCTTTAAGGAAGCAAGCATTGCTGGCTCACGCTGTTAAAGAAAACTTCATCAATTGTGCATGAAACTCAACATTGTTTTGAAAAGTTGTGTGGATGTCAGTGAAAGTGAGGGGGTATTTATGTCACTGTACATTCCCTTTACCATATACATTTAAACCATATTAAAAAAGTAATGCCTGTGTTCTTATAGTTAAATATTTATGTCATACATTTGCACTGCTAATTCCTTCTTCAAAATTTCTTGATCTCCTCATGTGGTTTTACACCACTTAGAATTTGGGACTTACCCCCTAAAGAGTAAATTACCAAGGTACTCAGAAATTGGAAGTAAAATGAAAGGATTATTTATGAAAGTAGGCTAAATATAAAAGGTAATAAACATAGACAAATACATATATACATATATACGTATATACATGCAGCCCAGACAGCAACCCTGTGCTGGGCTGCAGCAAGAGCAGTGTGGGCAGCAGGGCAAGGGAGGGGATTCTGCCCCTTTACTCTGCTCTCGTCATACCCCACCTGGAGTACTGTGTGCAGTTCTGGAGCCCCCAACACAAGAGGGACATGGAACTGCTGGAGCGAGTCCAGAGGAGAGCCACGAAGATGATCAGAGGGCTGCAGCAGCTCTGCTATGAGGACAGGCTGAGAGAGTTGGGGCTCTTCAGCCTGGAGAAGAGAAGGCATCGAGGAGACCTTAGAGTGGCTTTCCAGTATCTGATGGGAGCCTACAGGAAGGCTGGGGAGGGACTCTTGACAAGGTCTAATAATGTCAGGACGAGGGGGAATGGGTTTAAACTGGAAGAGGGGAGATTTAGACTGGATATTAGGATGAAGTTCTTTACAGTGAGGGTGGTGAGACACTGGCACAGGTTGCCCAGGGAGGTTGTGGATGCTTCCTCCCTGGAGGCGTTTAAAGCCAGGCTGGACGAGGCCTTGAGCAGCCTGCTCTAGTGGGAGGTGTCCCTGCCTATGGCAGGGATTTGGAGCTGGATGATCCTTGAGGTCCCTTCCAATCTAAACCATTCTATGATATTTGTACATAGACAACAGCCCAGCTACCCTCCTGGACAAAGCCCAGGGACTGGTGCCAGCTAACAAATATTATCTCCTCCTCGCTTCCCATTCAGCGTTCTTACCATAGCCTGAAAAATGATCGGTGCAGAGAGGTGAGCGAGGCCACAGGGAGAGGCAGAGGGAAGAATGAGCAAACAAGAGAGCAAGAATATTCTGAACTCAAAAATATATAGGGTTTTCAGAGGAATGGAATGGCATACATATATCTCTTATATTTTGTTCAGCCTCTTGAGAGTCCATCCTCCTGAATGCTCTCACATATTTGCTGGGAAACCTTTATTTACAATTCAGGACCCTAGTCCTAAACTGTAAAAATATGAACATTTTCATGTTTATATTCACATTTAATAGTTTCTTTACGTGTTCTGTGCTCTCTCCCAGATGTATGATTTTTACAGCACTGGAAAACCCGTTTCCTGGAAAATCTGTTTCTGAGATGAAAGGCAGAAAAATGGTCTGTAAATTACTCTTCTGCTTTCTCTGGTCAAAACAGAGTCTTGCTGAGTGACTTTAAAAAACAACGGGGCAAGACAGTGACCTTGATAAATAAGCTTCCAGAGACAGTCCAGCTGTAATGCCTCTTCTACCCCATTAATAATTTTTCTTGAATATTTACTGATGTCTTTCCAGATATAAACACACAATTGCTTTCAGCCTCCTGATAGGCCTGATTCAAAGCAGGTTGTCAGAAAATGGCTAAATTATTAGCTTTCATGTGTAACAATGTGTGGCTGAAAATATATGATCAAACTGCAGGGTTTGTGCTTTAGTGCAGCTCAGGAAAGAGTGATGTTTTTTTTTTGTCAGCTAAAGCATGAGATTCCAGAGATCTGAAAGGAACTTATGGGAAAGCTGGGGAAAGACTGTTCAGAAGGGCATGTATTGATAGGACAAGAATCAATGGTTTTCAACTGGAGCAGGGTAGGTTTAGGTTAGACATAAGAAGGAAGTTCTTTACAAGTGAGTGGTAAAATACTAGAACAGGCTGTCCCAGAACAGGGGTAAATACTAGAACAGGCTGAGGCCTCATAACTGGAAACATTCAAGATCAGATTGGATGTGGCCCTGAGCAGCCTTATCTAGTTGGAGGTGTCCCTGCTCAAGCGGAGGGGTTGCACAAGACCTTTGAGAGTCCCTTCCAACTTGATGCAATCTGTAAATCTGTGAATCTGTAATGCATTTGAGTCCAATGATGTTATTCCCAGGTTCATTACAGACAAAACCAAATCTCTGTCTCTATTGGTGAAAATAAGACTGTTGTTGTAAACAAGCTTTTTATACTAGTTATGCTCAGTGCCACATTCAAACATTTCCATGTTAGGATTGTTGCTGTACCACATTAGGACTGTTGCTGTACCACATTAAGATTGTTGTGCCTGAAATAGCCTCCATTCCTAACAAGCCAGTCTTTTTCTCTGGAGGAACGTATCTAAGTCGTAAGTCACTATGAGTTTAGATGGGAATTACCATAATGGTTGTTTATACTTAGTATTCATAGCTTATATTCTTCACAGTATCATCAGGGTTGGAAGAGACCTCACAGATCATCAAGTCCAACCTTTTACCACAGAGCTCAAGGCTAGACCATGGCACCAAGTGCCACGTCCAACCTTGCCTTGAACAGCTCCAGGGACGGCGACTCCACCACCTCCCTGGGCAGCCCATTCCAGTGTCCAATGACTCTCTCAGTGAAGAACTTTCTCCTCACCACGAGCCTAAATTTCCCCTGGCGCAGCCTGAGGCTGTGTCTTCCTGTAGCTTACAACCTGCCTTATGTTCCTTGTGTATTGCAGGAAAAACCATATCTGCACCAGAATTTACTGAATAAAGTACAACCAGTCTGCTTAATTATCTACTAAATAGAATACATGCTGCCTTTTCCCCTCTTATTACTTATTTAAATAAAGCACCAATTTAGATTAACAAAATTAGCAGGCACCCTGCACTTTCTACAAACTCACAGATCATTGTGAAAGCTTTTCAGATTCAAATTATGTGTAATATTTGTGTATTACTGTTGCAGTTTTACTAAACATGCATATATTTACCATATGAATACTATAAAATTAAACTTCTTATGATGTGATTGACCATAAAGCATTCTTTATACTTTTTAATCTCCTTGGTACTGATGGCAAATTAAGCAGATAGTGATCTGAGCATCCTTTGTGCTGACAGAGGCATTTTGTTGCAATCTTGAAGAACGTGTCATCATCAGCTAAGTTTTCTAAACTACGTTGTGAAGAGCTGAGCATTGAAACATTGGGAGAAGGACAGATTTTATGTGCTAAATAAGTCTGGAAGTAATGAATCAGTTGATATCAAATGGTACCTGCACATGAGACAAAACTGTACTGTCAGGGAGCACAGTTTTAACACAGAAGGCTGCTGGAAAACTTGCAGAATAAATGCAGGCAGAAAACAAGCCTGCAATACAGAAGGTTTCACTGAGCCCTATGGAAACTGTGTACTGCTACCACCATAGACAACGCATCTCTGAGACACCACTGTTTGGAAGAACACCTTCCCTCACCGGCTGCTCTGGAATGACGGATGTAGAGCTCCCCCTGCAGCCCAGCACTTGTTCTTCAAAAACCTTTGAGGTCATGAGAAAGGATGCTTTTGGCTTTTGATGACTTTGTCATTGGAAAATATGTTTTGCATCTGAGCTTTTTTCACCAGTGGAGACAGAGATTTTGTTTCATCTCTAATGAACCTGGGAATAACATCATTGGTCTCAAATGAATTATAGATTCACAGATTTACAGATTGCATCAAGTTGGAAGGGACTCTCAAAGGTCTTGTGCAACCCCTCTGCTTTGAGCAGGGACACCTCCAGCTGGCTAAGGGTGCTCAGGGCCACATCCAGTCTGATCTTGAATGTTTCCAGTTATGAGGCCTCAGCCTGTTCTAGTATTTACCCCTGTTCTGGGACAGCCTGTTCTAGTATTTTACCACTCACTTGTAAAGAACTTCCTTCTTATGTCTAACCTAAACCTACCCTGCTCCAGTTGAAAACCATTGATTCTTGTCCTATCAATACATGCCCTTCTGAACAGTCTTTCCCCAGCTTTCCCATAAGTCCCTTTCAGATATTGAAATGCAGCTTTAAGTACTCCCTGGAGAACTCTCTTCACCAGGCCAGAGTAGAGGGGAAGGAGAACCTCCCTTGATCTGCTGGACACAATAATCTTAATACACCCCAAGATCCCATTGGCCTTCTTGGCCACAAGGGCACATTGCTGTGCCATGGATAACTTGTTATCCACCAGGACTCCCAGCTTCCTCTCCACAGGACTGCTCTCCAGCAGATCACCTCCCAGCCTGTACTGGTGCAGTTTATTATTCCTTCCCAGGTGCAGGACTCTGCATTTGTCCTTGTTGAACCTCATTTGGTTCCTCTGTGCCCAGCTCTCCAGTCTGTCCAGGTCCTGCTGGATGGCTGCACAGCCTTCAGCTGTATCAGCCAAGCCTCCCAGTTTGCTGTCATCCACCTAAATCTATCTCAGAGCCACAGAACTTACGTTGCCACTGCTCAGTTGTTTGTAGGCTGAGTAGTTCAGCTGGTGCACTCAAAAATTCCTTTTGATGAACTTTCTTAAGGGTGCCATGTATCACAGTGTCACAGTATCACAGTATTACCAAGGTTGGAAAAGACCTCATAGATCATCCAGTCCAAGCCGTTATCACAGAGCTCAAGGCTAGACCATGGCACCAAGTGCCATGTCCAATCCTGCCTTGAACAGCTCCAGGGACGGCGACTCCACCACCCCCCTGGGCAGCCCATTCCAGTAGCCTATGTGGATGAGCTGTGACACACAACACTAAGTGAACCTTTGCATAGCAATCTAAATGATGGATGAAAAATGGGATTTTATTTTTCTCCCTGTGTGCACCATACTAATTGAGTAGGTTTTTCATAGCTTTGGCTTTTTTACCAAAGCACAAGCAACAGAGGACTTCTGCCTTACCAAATATATTCTGGCAGCATCCTTGAAAACTGCCTGCTGGGGAGAGGCAGGGGTATGGAAAACACACCCTCTGTTGCAGGCTGGCAGAAGCCAGTTTTGCAGTAGAATCCACTTGCCTATCATGTCTGCTGTATTGAAATGGCTTTTAGCTTGCACAGATATTTTGAGTAGGTGTAAAAATCAACCTACTTCCTTGCAATACATGGCAACATATAAATTAGAAAAGCAAGGGTTTAGCCTGCTTGCCAATAGCAAGTGTAGTTGTGGATACATTTAACAGTTGGATAACAAGCAGAGTATGCTTTCTCTGAAGCCATAAATGTTAACAATGTAAAAGGACAAGAAAAAAAGCTACATGCATGTGTAATGCTAAAAATATCAAGTTAGAGTCCTCAGGCTTTAGGTCATTTGTTCCACAGCAGTTAAAAGGAAATCCCTTCCCACCTCCTGCCTTGCATTCTGTATGGTTGAGTTCTTATACACATACAGAACAATGTATGCTTTGCCATTTAGTTAGGCCTTACAAGTCAAATTTAATTGCCCTTCTACAAGCAGGTAAACTATTTCCAGTAAGGAATCTACTCAAAGAGGAAATCATACAGGCCACTCTCCACAATTAAACAGCAAAAATTGCAACAAAGAAGTGAAGTTTTGCTCTGGGGGAATTAGAGTTTCCCCCTCTTTGATGCAAATATATTTTTGGTTTTGTTTGTTTCTTTTTCCCCAGTTTTTTTCCTTTCTCCTAAAGAAGGGGGAAAACTTCAAGCACTAGACTAATAGTATTAACACACCCACCCTCCCCCCCCACTTTTTACATACTGAAACAGACTTAATGAGAGTGGCAGCCAAAAACAAGGGCATTCAAAGGATAATGATTGCTTATATTATGAATATCAACTTTCTATTGACATGAAGAAATTATATCTTATGGAGCCATTACAAGCATTGTCACTCACAATGAAACATGACAGAAAAGATTGTACTCTCAGCTGTCTGGTAGAATGAAATCATGTGAGCCACTCTTTGGAGAAATGTGAAGCTGAAAGTTAGAAGTAAGCTGATTACTAGGAAAAAATAGCATCATTTTCCTTCCTCAAATGTAGTGCAACACTGGTGTGGGGAACTGCAATATAGGCACTAGAGGTGGGAATTGTTAAGTTCTGTGGGCACTGAAAGAAATTCCAATTCCCCACACACTTGTTATGTGTTAGTCTTGTTTCATAATAATGCCCCTGCCAGGTAAGGGGTTGGAGACTTAAAAATTCTTCCAACAAAGGACTAAGATCCTAGATCTGAAACAGCCTTTACATTTTAAATGACAGCATCTGTGGCAACCTCAGTGCTCTATGGACTGAGAAGGAAAAAGATGTACATGCATGGCATTACAGTTCAGTTGAAAGTAATCCAAGTACAGTTCATACACTACATCTTCTATTTACAATATTCTGACATTCTTTTTGAGCAGAATGTTAAAATAATGCCTTCCCCATCCTAGCTGTGCTTTAGGTCTTACTTCTACTACTTAGAAAAACACCAAGCTTATTCTATCTGTATAGATGTTTTAAAAGCTGTTATTGAGGGGGAAAAAAGTACTGAATGTTGCCATCCATAAAGTTTATGACCTCTCTTTGTCTGAGGCAGCATTCTTTGTGTGCTGTGCTCCATAAGGCATTGTAACTTGACTGTGATGTCAAGAAAAGAATCTCTCATGAAATTACTAGGCTCATATGTAACCACAAGTTAAAAATAAAGTAGTAATTGAATACTCAAAGCAGGGCCTGATTTTGCTTAGAAATGAAAATCAGCATGACAATCTTGGTCAATACTATATAGTATTAATACTGGTCAACTGACAATACTATAAAAACAATTTAATACTGGAAATAGCCATAATGAATTGTCATAATATCTCCAACCTTACTCTTTAACTATAGAATGATGGATGTTTTTCCAGTAGAAAGCTGATATATCTGAATTCTTGGAAAACAGATGTAAATATCACTTGAAATTATCAAAAGAGTAAAAATAGGAGTTGTAAATTCTTTAAAGTTTTTTTAAGGTAAAATTTTAACTTTAAGTACTTAGACTCTTGGATGATTCTAAGAACACTTGTACATACAAAACTGGTAAAAGTTAAAGGAAAATGCAAGGCTACAAAAATACTTTTATCAGTAAGTTTAAAACTGTCTATCTTTTCTTTCCTAGGAGGATGTTCCTTGCTCTTTCCTCATTTCCTTAGATTATCCAATTTAAAAAGCATCTCATAAAGTAGACTAAATTCCTTACTGATAGTATACATCTTGTGATCATATTGTACACATAATGCAGCCTCTTTGCTTTTCTGTTACTGAAACCTAATATTCAAACATGTTTGCAGCAAATCATGAAAATGCTGTAATGTTGGATTACTCACAACCTGCTGCACATGGCTCCTCAATTCAAGAGAGATGTTGAGGTGCTGGAACGTGTCCAGAGAAGGATAACAAGGCTGGTGAGGGGCCTGGAACACAAACCCTATGAGGAGAGGCTGAGGGAGCTGGGGGTGTTTAGCCTGGAGAAGAGGAGGCTCACAGGGGACCTCATTGCTGTCTGCAACTACCTGAAGGGAAGTTGTAGCCAGGTGGGGGTTGGTCTCTTCTCCCAGACAACCAGCAGTACAGCAAGGGGACACAGTCTCAAGTTGTGCTGGGGGAAATATAGGCTGGATGTTAGGAGGAAGTTCTTCCCAGAGAGAGTGATTGGCATTGGAATGGGCTGCCCAGGGAGGTGGTGGAGTCACTGTCCCTGGAGGTGTTCAAGAAAAGCCTGGCTGAAGCACTTAGTGCCATGGTCTGGTTGACTGGATAGGGCTGGGTGCTAGGTTGTACTGGATGATCTTGGAGGTCTTTTCCAACCTGGTTGATTCTATCCTATTCTATCACCTGAAGACAGCAGGATTAAAATGTACCCAACCTAGTTTATTCTATTCTATATAGTCAAGTACATATATGTGTATATATATATAGATATACATATATGTGTGTGTGGGTATGTATGTTGTGTTGGTTTGAGTTGTGTCGTATATCCTACACCATTCTGAGCAACGTTTGCTGCATGACAGAAGGGAGCACTACCAGGATTTGTGAGGCTCGGGGAATGTTTGTAAAATTCCTTGTTCCAGTGTGCGGTGCTGAATTTGTATTTCTGATTTTGACTTCATGCTGGGTCTTGGCATGGTACCTGTATGAGTTTGATTGGGTATTTTCCTTTTATTTTCCCTCATCTCTTTTGGTGTAATCTGATATCACTCAATAGTATAGAGTAGTAGTATATAGACTAGTAAATCATCATATATCTCAACTAAAACTCTATCTCACTTTCCTGCCAGTGGTGGAGAAAGAAAGGAGGCTGGAGAAGATTATACTAACCCCTTATATATGTGTGCATTTATACATATATTACCTTAAGGAAAAAGGACTGCTATAATGGAAAGAATATAGCAATGCCTCTAAGAAGTCATTGTAATGTATGAAAATGTTCAGTACCGCAAAATATTCCCCTGAACGGCTATAACTTTAGTATTTGACAAAGAGAATGAATACATAAATAAATTGATTTTTTCCCCCAAAAACAATATTGAAATGGGAGTTGCTGTATTAAAATTTGGCACAAAGACCTTCCAGCTGTATTTGTGCGTCAATACAGGCTTTGTATTTGTAATAATGCAGGATAATCCATAAATCATAATACATATGCTGGTTAAGGCTCTATTGCTTTTGGAGGCCTGTGGACAAGGCTCTTTGTTACTCTGTTTTTTACGAGTGTTACTTCTGTCAAAAGAATTTATTTGTCTGGTGCAATCTGCTGTTTGCCTTCAAAAGCTTTCCACAGAGCTTTGGCTGGAGCCTCTCTGGCTCAGTGCTGTGTGTAAACATAGAATCATAGAATGGTTTAGGTTGGAAGGGACCTCAAGGATCATCCAGCTCCAACCCCCTGCCATAGGCAGGGACACCTCCCACTAGAGCAGGTTGCTCAAGGCCTCATCCAGCCTGGCCTTAAACGCCTCCAGGGAGGAAGCATCCACAACCTCCCTGGGCAACCCATTCCAGTGTCTCACCACCCTCACTGTAAAGAACTTCCTCCTAATGTTAGTGACATAAAAAGATTTCAAAGTCTGTTTTGATACTCAGCACTAAGTATCCCTTTAAACATTTCCAGACTTAACTCTCCCAATCAGTAGAAAATGATGTGTTAAAAAAAATTGTAGACATGGTACCTCAGCACATGGTTTAATGGGCATAGCAGTGTTGGGTTGACATTTGTACATGGTGATCTCAGGAGTTTGTTCTGACCTTAATTATTCCACGATTCCAGAAAATGCAGGTAAATCAGAACCCTCAGTTTGCTATATTTCTTTGTGGATTCATGTTCGTTAGCTTCAGTGCCCAACACATTTCACTGAAATAAGAATCAAAGGGGAATAACTTCAAAACACAACTTTGCAGCAATAAAACGAAAGCATAAAAGGCAAGTTTTAGCTTCTATTGCTTTCATGTGAATGTGCAATACCCTCATTGCATTGTAGCCTGGCATTACAAAACACACCAGTGAATAATACAATATATGACAGACTCTTGAAACGAAGGCTACCCCAAATGGGGCTAGGAGCTTTCAGATCTGCATCAAATGCTTCTGAGAGGAGAAAATGAGATGCTGAGGAGCAGCCTGTGGTACTCTTTGTTCTTACCATAATAAGCTGTGCTATTTCTAATAATTCATCTGTGGTTTCCAGAGAGATGTAAGAAGTAATGGTCTTAAACACAGCAAGTACTCTTACAGAAGCTAATGTCAGTGTTACTTTCAATTCTTGTGCAAAATACATATTTGAATCTCAGAAGGTTTTTATCTGGGGAAGTGGACAGATGGGATTGTCACGACGGACGTGC
Source organism: Tricholaema leucomelas (assembly GCA_013400475.1). Lineage (NCBI taxonomy): Eukaryota > Metazoa > Chordata > Aves > Piciformes > Lybiidae > Tricholaema lacrymosa > Tricholaema leucomelas. Next base: position 144,691 of record WAAF01001977.1, on the reverse strand, counting down.
TAGTGATGTCATGTGAAACAGGAAAATGATAACTGTGTCAGGAAGATGATGGAGCACAAGGTTGTTTATCAAACTAGTTTCAAAGCTCACTGCCTCCAGGCAGTTCTCTAAAAGGAAACTGCAACAAAAATAATGAGGTTTCATGAATGAGGACGTCAAAGAGGTATTGATTTCCTACTGTGCACTCAAAGGCTTTGGTAGGAATGAAGAGGAGGGTTATTTTAAGTGGATGTTTTATTTCTGTAGGATTTGTATCCAGCATTTGAGCTGATGTAAAACAGTGAATTTCTGTGGAATACTCATTTTCAGTGGAGTTATGCTGAATTAGAGTAGCTGAGTATCTGTCTCGACATTGCTTTTCAATGTAGTGGTGCCCTAAGTGTTAAACTTCCTATTATTGAATGCCCACATTAAAAGATTCTTTAGCTTGAATCAATTATTCAACATCTCTAATGGTTCTAGAGTTAACACTCCAGTTTCATTCAAAAGTTTAAAGAAATAATTGTATTGGATACAGAAGAACAACAATAAGTCTATATTGTTCCATTCACTTGCTGTTTAGGATAAAAGTCTGCTGTATAAACAATTTCCTTCCCTTTGCCCCTCTGTCTCCTGCTGCTTCTGTTCCTTCGCTCCTCCACCCTGCCTGACTTCTGCTGCACTAACTTTGGATGAGTAAATAATAGTTGGGGTCTTCCTGGTTTTCTTTCTGGGAGGAGAGGAAGGTGGCAGTTGGCCCCTTCTGGGTTATGTCCAGGAGAGATTTTTGTGTTGTTTCTCAATTGTAAATAATCATAAATATATGTAAATATATTTTGTACACATGCATTCTATTATATGCTTTTAGATTTTATCTTGCTTTAAATATGTATCTTCATTTGCTTCCAAGCCTTCCAAACTAGTCTGGTGATTTTATCTGGGGGTCATTTTCAATCCACTGCAACAACAAAAATCATATTCTGCAAAAAATGTAATAGGATAAACCTTTCTCTGAGCAATTTCCTCATGTCCTTTGGGAAACTACTGTTTTGAAGGTATCCCAAAACTCTTTTGAAAGAAAACGCCAACCCTCTCAGATCCATAACTTTTGTCACATCTTAAAAAAACACCAGTGGATGCCACCAGTTGAGCCTCATTTAAAAAAAAAAAGACTATGTGGGTTAAAAACAGTTGAGATAGTTAAGAAAATTATTTTCTTTCAATTGTCATGATTTGTCAGACAACAGACTGCTTAGTGCACAACCTAGATATGAATGTCTTCTATCAAAAGTTGAAATGATGGTTTCCAGCTCAACACAAGGGGGAACTTCTTTACTGTAGGGGTCACAGAGCACTGGAACAGGCTCCTCGAGGAGGTCGTGGAGTCTCCTTCTCTGGAGATTTTCAAGGCCTGTCTGGATGTGTTCCTCTGTGATCTGTGTTAGATAGGATTGTCCTGCTCCAGCAGGGGGTCCCTTCCAACCCCTAACATCCTATGATCCTATGATCCTATGTTTCTTTATTATGAGACCTAGACATTGCACCTCCCAGGACAGAGATAGAGCCCTACATGCTCAGTCTACCAGTCTAGAATGCATTCAATAAACTAAAATTACTCTCTTTTATTGAAAGATGATTATGAGGAATATAATCTGGTAGCCTGTTTATGAACATGTTTTTCTTTGAGATGATGTACTTGATGGCTGTGAGCAGAATCTGCTTCCTCCCCTTGGTCTGCTTCAAAGTTCTGTGAAAAATGCATCTGGGGTCAAGAGCTACCACAGAGGCAGCATCACTTCTCCCATTTAGTAAAGTCAGAGTGAAGGTTTTAGCAGGTTTCTCAGAAAGAGTAGGTTATTTTGGTTTTCCTTTTGTATTCCTCCATTCATTCTCCCAAGGAATTGCAAAGGGAGCAAGGCAATGGGAAGTTCTGTGGGCTACAAAGCAGTCACCATATCCTGATCATGTTTGGTTAAGCTAACGCTTTATATATGCCTACAAAGATGCAAATCTAGTACCTTAGTGACAGCAGAGGAGAATGTGGCCCATGGTGACATTCTCAACATCAATGCTTGTGACAAACTAAGTTACAACGCTCCCCATCAGAAGTGGGTCTCCTGAGACATTTTGTGCCTAGGTCAGATTGTCTCCTTTCATTCGATCGTGCTCTGCTTTGTTAGGGGGGGAGTGTCTAAACTCAAACTCCCACTGAGTAAATGCTATAGGTCTAACGTAACTTGAGAAGACTCATTTGTAATGTATGTCAGACAAAAGATGTTGCTGAGTACAGCAGCCAACATGTGGCCACTTAGTTTTACACCTGTGCTTTGGGTTTTCAGTCCAGGAGGTAATGCTGAAATCGATGCCATAGTGGTGAAGTGTAGTGGTAAAGAAATCCAAATGGTTGCTTTTTTGTTTAGAGTCCTTCATCATCTCCTTTTAGAGCTGTGGCAGTAATGACAGTAGTGAAAGAAGTGAACCATATCTGCAATGAGGTCGACAAAAACTTAAGCAACCAACAACCCTTATTATAATTCTTCCATCTTCTTGCTTTTCATTATTTGTTCTATAATTTGGCAGCATCTGTTTTTAAGTGTACCAGACCACCTGTGGGAAATGGAAATTTGTCTGAAGTTCTGACTTATGACGTGACACTCTTAAATTTATCATAAGGTTGAATGTCTTGGTTTAATTAATTTAAATTTCTCAGAGACTCAAAATATAGCTAACTGAACCAATACAATAATAGGATGCTTTCCCTTCACATGCACACACACACACACGTATGCTCCTTTTGGAAAGAAAGGAATTAGATGTAGAGAGGAAGAAGGTAAAACACCACATCCAAATAAATCTCTGTGCTTTGATTTGGAAGTTAAAAGAAAAAAAAAACTTTAAATAAAAGGTATTTGAAGTAAGGGAGTTACAAAAAGGTATAGGGAAGGAAAACAATATACAAATATATATATATACAACCAGATTGATGGCCATAGATGGAGACAGAATTAGGATTTGTCCACCGTGTGGAAGGATGGCCACATGGTTAAAACAGGAGCAGCAGGAACGAAGGTGGTGCTAACAGGCAGGGAGACAAAAGAGAGTAAGAAACAGGAAGTTCTTCTGTTTTTTATAGGGGGACTAGACATGAAGTGGGACTGGGCTAACCGCTACACTTGGGATCAGGTTCAGACCCACCTCCTGGAGGAGTCAGGAGGACCCGGGGCCAGGTTCAGACCACTCCCCAGGATGGTTAACCCTTTACAGTGAGTATGGAATTGAAACGTCTGTTTCTGAATGTTAAGATCACCTAGTCCAAATATCTCAAAGGCTTGCTTTCCAGATCTGACTAGTGATGAGTGACATTGAGAAGGATACCACTTTATATACAAATGTCATATTTTTTTTCCTCCCTTTTCATCATCTCATATACTATAAAGCCACACCAGTACAAAATGTCATAGGCTGTTGATACATTATGTCTAGTAACTGAGTAACTGTAGCAGCTGCCTTTCTGCAAACAACTACAAGCTGCAAACTTGTTTATGAGGAAGGAAACAAAACATTGTATGAGTGTCAGAAGAAACATTCTGCAGAAGCCAGTCTTTTGGACATGCTGGACTTGGTTTTATAGAGGACTATTTTTATTGCTTTATATAGGGGAATATTTTTAGTTTGCACATGGGGCTGAATTCTATTGAGTAAGTGTGTTAATGTGCAAAGAAGATATAGTATATGTAATCAGCTACTTCAAGCAATAAACCCCCTGAGATTCCAGGGATTCTGCAATGTGTAATAAAAGATTGCTGAGAGGGCTTCTGAGATTCTGTACCCTCTGCTTTTCTAGAATTCTATTGTGCAGCAGCAACAGGGTTTGTGCTGTATCATCCATCACAAATAGCACCCTGGAGCAGGGGAACCAGCAACTGCTAGGAAGTTCCTTTTGATCAGAAGCCTGTAAAAAATATTAATTATACTATTGAAGGACTTTATGTGATCTGGTTGAAGGTCAGTATGCAAAGGGAAACTCTTTTACAACTACTCTATTTGTTAGCATCAATTGTAATTAAAAAAAAAAAAAGGAAAAAAAGAAAAAATCATAAAATAATGAAATCATAGAATGCACTCAACTGGAAGGGCTCTCTGAAAGTCATTCAATTCAAACCCTCTGCAGTCAGCAGGGACATCCCCAAATTGATCAGATTACTCAAGGACCCTATCAAGCCTGACCTTGCACATTTCCAAGGATGAGGCCTCCACCACCTGCCTGGGCAAACACTTGCAGTGGTGCACCATGCTCACAGGGAACTTCTTGCTGATATCTAATCTAAAACTACCCTTCTCTAGTTTAAAGCCATTACCCAGTTTTATTTAGCACATTTAAGACATTGCCTTCAGCATAGATACACTGGAAAGCATTTAATGTAGACTTCTGGAACCAGCTATTACTCATTCATACTACCTAGTTTTCAGGAATGAAAATATTTGATCTACTTTTTAACCTACAGCAATAGTCAGGTGGTATTATAAAAACTTGGCAACTAGCATGATAAAAAAAAAAATCCCTCTATGTTCTCTAATAATAATGAGTTCAACAGAGTTAGGAAGGACCTTTTGGCATGAATCCCGTGATTTAGAGACAGTCCTTATTCTCTACTAGAGAATATAACTTTGTAACAGTACTGGAAATATTTATGTCTGTTTTAACCCTTTCTTCAAAGTGCTCTGTAGACATTGGGTGTATAATTTCTGTTAAAGTCTGTGGGGTAGGTTATTTTTCAGTTCAAATGTAGATGGCAGTCATGAAAAATCATAGTAATAAACAAAAAATCATAGTATCACAGTATCATCAGTGTTAGAAGAGACCTCATAGATCATCAAGTCCAACCCTTCACCACAGAGCTCAAGGCTAGACCATGGCACCAAGTGCCACGTCCAATCCTGCCTTGAACAGCTCCAGGGACGGCGACTCCACCACCTCCCTGGGCAGCCCATTCCAGTAGCCAATGACTCTCTCAGTGAAGAACTTTCTCCTCACCTCAAGCCTAAATTTCCCCTGGCTCAGCTTGAGGCTGTGTCCTCTTGTTCTGGTGCTGGCTGCCTGAGAGAAGAGAGCAACCTCCTCCTGGCTACAACCACCCCTCAGGTAGTTGTAGACAGCAATAAGGTCTCCCCTGAGCCTCCTCTTCTCCAGGCTAAACAATCCCAGCTCCCTCAGCCTCTCCTCGTAGGGCTGTGCTCGAGGCCTCTCACCAGCCTCGTTGCCCTTCTCTGGACACGTTCAAGCATCTCAATGTCCCTCTTAAACTGGGGGGCCCAGAACTGGACACAGTACTCAAGGTGTGGTCTAACCAGTGCAGAGTACAGGGGCAGAATGACCTCCCTGCTCCTGCTGGCCACACCATTCCTGATGCAGGCCAGGATGCCATTGGCTCTCTTGGCCACCTGGGCACACTGCTGGCTCATGTTCAGGCGGGTATCAATCAGCACCCCCAGATCCCTCTCTGTCTGGCTGCTCTCCAGCCACTCCAACCCCAGCCTAAATCCTACTGATTTTAGTGTGCCCTTTTCCTCTGAGAACGGAGTTGAATCTTGGAGAGGGAAATCTCCACATTTCAAGTCAAGAACACAACTGTTCAAGACAGTTTCTGAATGAGAAACTTTTTAATTGTGGGTAAAGAAAGAAACAAAGTCTTAGTTGTTATTTTTTTATAGAATTTGTAGTAATTTAAAAATAATCCTTAATATTGGAAATGTATGAGTTGTAATTTGATGGAAGCTCAGATTTGTGCAAATGAAAATGTAATTTTATGTTTTTCCTCTCTTCTTTCTTCTCCTTCCAGTTATGTCTCTTCCTTTCCTCCTCCAATTAAAACAGTTTCACCAAAAAATAGGTCTTTAAATATTGTAAAAAGCAGGCCACTGTTAAGATGTTCAATTCATTTTTCTTAACAATTTTTATCAGAATCTATCTGGTTGGAAGAGACCTCCAAGATCATGCAGTCCAACCCTTGGCCCAGCATTTAACTAACACTAACCCATGTCCCAAAGCGCCAGGTTGACGTGCTGCTTGAACACCTCTAGGGATGGTGACTCCTGAACACCTCTAGGGATGGTGACTCCATCACTGCCCTGCACCCACCATTCCAATGTTTGATAACCCTTTCAATGAAGAAGTATTTCCTGACACCTAGCCTAAACCTGTTTCAGCTTATAACCATAGTCCTGTCACTTGCCATCAAGGATGTGAAGGGAGCCTGCAGGAAGGCTGGGGACGGACTGTTTACAAGGTCTAGTAATGTCAGGATGAGGGGTAATGGGTTTAAACTGGAAGAGGGGAGATTTCGACTGGGTGTTAGGAGGAAGTTCTTTACAGTGAGGGTGGTGAGACACTGGCACAGGTTGCCCAGGGAGGTTGTGGATGCTTCCTCCCTGGAGGCGTTTAAGGCCAGGCTGGATGAGGCCTTGAGCAACCTGCTCTAGTGGGAGATATCCCTGCCTATGGCAGGGGGTTGGAGCTGGATGATCCCTGAGGTCCCTTCTAACCTAAACCATTCTATGATTCTATGATTCTATGATAAGAGGCTGGCCCCCTCCACTCTCCAGGTGATTGCAGAGAATGATAATGTCTCCCCTCACCCTCCTCTTCTCTAGAATCAACAACTCTCAGATGCTCCTTGTAGGTCATGTGCTCCAGGCTCTTCATGAGCCTTGATGTCTTTCCCTGGACAAGCTCCGTTACCTCAGTATCCTTCCTACAGTAAGGGTCTCCATACTGAACACAATTGTGGTGGCTTGGCCTTGGCTGTATTGGAAATTAATAATCAGTCATTAATAAAGAATATTAATTTCTGTATTATTATTAATTTTATTATTAATATTTTTTAATAGGAAAAATTCCCTGAGATTCTTTGGAGTTTTGGTCAACAGGAAATATTTGTACAGAATTAAACAGTTTAAACAATCAGGACTTGGAAAATAGTAAGGTGAAAACAGGAAAAATTCTAATTATGCTTATGGAGTCTTGGCATTAACTCCAGCATATGTACTTATGATGCTTTTTGGTCTCTGAGTAAGTACCAAAGATGCTTTCAGACTCACAATAATGACCCCGAGGTAAAATACAATATATTCCAGGCAGAGGGAGGGAGAGAAGAGATGCTCCTGCTGAGCTACTAGGGCAAGCTGCATACATGCGGCTGCCTTGACTCCCAGTCAATGAGCTGTGAATGAGGAAATGCAGAAAGGCTCCGTACAGGAAGGCTGAATGCAGAAAGGTGGAAGGCATGGTTTCTAGATCACTCCCCACTGAATAGTTCATTTTGAAAATCAAACTGGCCAATAGGCACTAGCACCATCTGGCCAATGAATTCAAAGCTTTGTGCCTCGTTTGACCACGCAGGCACATTGAGAGGCTGCACAAGACACCTGACACTTCATACTTAATCAGGAACCAAAATGCTGTGAGAACATATGCTGGAGTTAATGCTAAGGCTCCATAAGCATAGTTAGAATTTACCTGTTTTCATGTTCCTATTTTTCCAAGTTCTGATTGTTTAAACTATTTAATTCTGTGTTCATAAATACATTTTGTGCAACTACTTCCAAAGAATCTCCAAAGAATCTCTGAGAATTTTCCATAAATTTTGAATTTTAACAATAAAAATTAGTACAGAGATTAATAGTCATAACTCATAACCAATTATTAATTTCTAACACAATCCCTCAACATTCTCTTGGGATGGGGAAAGGTTGGAAAAGCACAGATTGGATGCTTGTTTAGCAGTAGCCAAAACACTGGTGTGTTATCCAAACTCAGCTACAGCACTGCAAAATACAGCGCTAGAAGGATGCTTTAAGGAGAACTAACTCCAGCTCAGCTAAACTCAGTATGACAATACTCAAGGTGTGGCCTTACCAGCACTGGATTATCGCCTCCCTGTTCCTGCTGGCTGCAGTATTTCTAATACAAGACAGGATGCCATTGGCTTTCCTGGCCACCTGGGCATGCTGCTAAGTCACATTCAATCAACAGTCAAGCAATATCCCCAGGTCCCTCTCCAAGTTGCAGCTTTCCAACCACACATCCTCTGTCTGTAAGTTACTATGGGGTTGTTGTGACCCAAGAGCGGGACCTAGCACTTGGCCTTGTCGAACTTCACACAATTAGCCTTGGCCCATTGGTCTAACCTGTCCAGATCTCATTGTAAAGCATCCCTACCCTCTAACTTCACAGTCAACACAGTCACCAAGCTTGGTGTCATCTGCAAACTTACTGAGAGTGCACTCAATGCCCTCATCCAGGGGATGAGCGCTAGGGGAGGGACAGCACAGCAGCCAGATTTAACTCCATTCACCACCTCTCTTCAGGCACAACCACCCTGACAGTTTTTTATCCAGTGCAGAGGGCTCTTATCTAAGCCTTTAATAATGGATGATAGTGTTCAGCCACAGCTCTCAGCTGTTAGTTTCCTGCTCAGAAAAGTAAAAATTCTTTCAGCTCATGCTGCTGCTTTACACACAGTGGCAATGAAGACTTCTCTTGTACTTGTTGTTCCCATTGCTATACTCAGAAGTCATATGGGCCCTGATCCATAACTGTTCTCAGTTGTTATTAGTCCCAGTTGCTTCACAGTGACTCTTCAGCATGTAAAAACAAGCAGATTTTTGCAGAATGAGAGTTTTAATATGTAACCATGTATGACCAAGTCTTGTCCTGGCCTCATGAGGGAAAATAAACCATATGTAAGCACCGAGCTTGTTAATATTTCCTTGAGTCCTTCCACTCTGGTTCAGTCACTGTCACTAATTTGTTGGTTGTGGTAATGTTTCAAGAGTTTGCATATTTTCACTTAGTCTGGATGACTCCATGGGGCCTTGATTATTTTATGTTGCCTTGACTGTCACAAGGAGAATCAGACCCAGATAAAATTATGTAAATGCCAATAAAATAAATTATTCTATTTTTGCAAATGTTCTTCATCTGGATTGAATTTGATTGTTAATGCTTGTCTCCATGCATAATGATCCAGAGCTAAAAGATAGAAGAGTTCTTGGAGCAAAGAAAACACATTCTGAATCTGTACTGTAAATTATACACTATAGAAAATCAGTCCAAATTGTTCAAACCCTTGGACAATTACAATGTTATTCTACTCACCCTGCTGAGTACTGTGTAATTATCATGGTTAGCAGCAGTTTTCTTGCTCTCAGCCCTGAAGGGAGATGCAAGCTTTACTGAACAAAAATAAATGCAGATGTTGGACCTCATTTTCTTTTCTGACTCAGCAACTAAAAATACCCACAAAGTGTGAAGGATTTAAAAGAAAAAAATCAACTTGTTTAGTTGATACAGCATTAACAACACAGTGTTATTGATCAAATACACACTGTGCTACACATAATGGATAGGGTGGTTACTTGCATGATTAAAGATTTTGCTAGGCTGAAACCCCAAACTTTATTTATAAAAAGAAAGGGGAAAAAGAAGATAACAACAACAACAACAACAACAACAAAACCCTCCAAAACCACCAGAACAGCAAGATTGTTCCCAAAGCAGAAATGTCAGCTGGTTAAAAAACATTCCTTTTTTCATTAGTTTTCTGATTTATAGGCTCACTCTTCTATTAAGTCAATGGTAGTTCTACCTGCATAGTTAACCATATGAAACATAGTTCACATTAAGTCCAGTTGTTTTGTTGGGTTAGTTTATCAGTTCTTGTCATAAAGATGATCAGTCTTCCAGTCTTCCTGATTAAAAACTTTCCAACAGCATTGAATTACAAGAACTTGTTTGGCTTGTAGGACAAGCCCTTGAACATCAACAATATCTATGTAACTGCTGGAAGGCTTTAATCTAAACTTTAAATATTTCTGCAAACTTTGGGTGGACCTACTTTATATTTGACATCAAGACTTGGAGTAAATGGTTCAGGAAATCAATAATAGAATAGAATAGAATCAATCAGGTTGGAAGAGACCTCCAAGATCATCCAGTCCAACCTAACACCCAGCCCTATCCACTCAACTAGACCATGGCACTAAGTGCCTCATCCAGTCTTTTCCTGAACACCCCCAGGGACGGTGACTCTACCACCTCCCCGGGCAGCCCATTCCAATGGCAATAATAGAAGACATCTTTGGCTTGAGCAGTTAGAAGATAGATGTGGGATTTCAGTTGTCATTGTGCTAGTTCAGTTAGAAGACAATATTATTATTATTATTTTAATGCCTTTATGGTAAGTTCTGTCTAATAAAATCTAAGTACTACTTATAACGTGCCCACAGATATGCTATCAGACTATTAAGGAACAGTCTGAGAGACAGCAACATCTGTCTTTCTGCTTGGATGCCTTGTTAAGTATAATAAAGTCTTTCTAACCCCAGATAGCTGCTCCCTGATGTAGTGGTTTGAACCACATAATGTGTGTGTGTGTGTGTGTGTGTATTCATTCCACACTATCGGAATCATGCATTTAAGGATGTGTGGCGTCATGGCCCTGGAAAGGGACACCGGTCACTTTCTGGCTTTTCCAGTCCTTGAGAGGTGACTGCATTTTTGCCTGTTACAGGATTTGGATGGGAATTCTTTTCCCTCTTCTGTTCTGTCTACGTACTGATGTAATCTGATACCTTAGTACCATTCTGTGTAAATCAACTGAAAACCCTTCTTCTGCCTTCCCCCCCACCTTCCCTTTCTTATTGTAAGGAGAGGAGAGAGAGGAGAGAGGAGATGGGAAGGGGAGGTAGTTGGGAGTGGAGGAGTTTAGGAGTTTGAACTAAACCACTGCATTATTTTGGTGCCCAAAGTGAGGCACGAAGCCACTATCTTAATTAAGACACTTGGACTGGGGCAGAAGAGTGCCAAGTTGAAGAACACAAAGAATACATTTCCCTTCATGTTAAGGCATTAATGTTCCTGGCTCCAGTACCATGTCTGGTGGCATTATATAAGCTCTCATAGAAACTCTCATGCATTTTTTGGTTTTGCATGCCCTTTGATAGCCATGGTTTCTTTTATCATGCTTCTCTTTGTAACCCCAATAACATGGCTTAAAGTTACCCTTATACTGTGTCTTCTGCTTGCTGTTTTGATTTAGCATAAGTGGATTATTGTGTTAATTATTTGGTTATTCCATTTTTTGTGTACTGTGTCATCATTTATCAGTAGTCTCACCCAAGTGATGAATGGAATAGAAGAGGGCACATTTAGAGGGTTTCAATTATTACTGGGACACCAACACCAGACTGCTTCTGATGTCATGCCTCTTAAATGTTGCCTGGTGTTGGTAATAGCATCTCAAATTTCTTCCAAGAATGCTGTTTGGAGACCTTCTCCAAGGTTGAGTAACTATGAGTGGCAGGGTAGGTGGGAAAGCCTGGGCCAGCGTTTGGCCTGCTAGTCATCTCCAGTGTCTTGGAGCTTCACTCATGAGCAATTGCAAAACCCTGGTGAGCTGGTGAAATGTTTGATAAAACGATGTTGTCAGCCTGAAAATTCCCAGGAGACACAAATCAGTGCAATGTGTTGGAATCTGGTCTATGTGTATCGAGCTCTTTACAGGGTCATTCAGCATACAGAGGGAGAGGAGGTCTATGAGCTTACAAACAGACCAAGAGACACGGCAGTGGCAGAAGCATTAGAGAGCCAGCATGTACCAATATCAGTTGCTCCTGTACAGAAGAAGTACACAAGGATAACAGCTCATGCTGTGAAATGTGAGGATGAACCAGGGCCATCACAGGAACAAGAAGAAGAGACAGAGATAATCACCCAATCCTTATCTCTGGGCTAGTTATGTGATATACAGAAGGAGTATGGCTGCCAGCTGAACAACCCCATTGTCATATGGCTGCTCCAAAGCTGGGATATCATAGAATCATAGAATCATAGGATGGTTTAGGTTGGAAGGGACCTCAAGGATCATCCAGCTCCAACCCCCTGCCATAGGCAGGGACACCTCCCACTAGAGCAGGCTGCTCAAGGCCTCATCCAGCCTGGCTTTAAACGCCTCCAGGGAGGAAGCATCCACAACCTCCCTGGGCAACCTGTTCCAGTGTCTTACCACCCTCACTGTAAAGAACTTCCTCCTAACATCCAGTCTAAATCTCCCCTCCTCCAGCTTAAACCCATTCCCCCTCGTCCTAACATTAATAGACCGTGTAAATAGTCCCTCCCCAGCCTTCCTGTAGGCTCCCTTCAGATACTGGAAAGCCACATATGTGAGCTTGTTCTTTGGATTTGGGAGGCAGGGAAGCCAAGCATTGGGATGGATCCCTGTTTAGGGAAGAGGGCATTGACAGAGTTATTGGGAGATTGGTACATACCCTTGGCCTCCAGAGACGGTTTCTAGATGGTGTGACGGATATGTACTCCACCAAGGATGATGTGGAGGATCATTTTGCGAGATAGATTACCATGGAGAAAGGTATAGTAAATCCCTTGATTATCAAGGGGCCATTTGCATGATGAATGTATGAACCCTGTTGCTCCACAGGATTCCAGAAATGCTGAGAGCAGAGAATCTCAGAAGTCTTTTATCACAGAAACCCTGGCATTACAGAGTGTCTATAACAGAAGCTCAGAGTGTCCCTCACAGAATTAGACCCAGAAGCCCTTAATAGAAGAAGTAGCTAACAGAAGTCCCTAAGAATCCCTAACTACCCCATATGCCTTGAAAGTGCTTCTTACTATAGACTGACCTTCAAAGCAATATAATTTGAATTACTGCAACATCTTTTGGCATTATTTCCCTCTGCTTAATGCTCTTACTCTTTTCCTCTGTATTGACACAGATGTGTTCACTTTCTTTCTCATCTTGCCTGCATCTTTATTCATTTATTTCAGTAGGTCTGGGTACTGGCTGCACATCCCACGGTTGAAAGACTTTTTTTTTCCTGTGGAAGCTTTATTAATTCCAGGGATCTGAATCCTTGCCTTACTTCCACATCTGTCTTCTAAACATATGCAACAGGAGAACTCTTACATTCAAGGGAAACTGTGTATTTCCAACACCAATAGTTTTGGGAAGTGTTTCACTTATTTCATCTCTTTCCTAGGTGGGAAGAAAACCAAAAGTTTTGAACCAGGGTTTTAATTCTGTGTCTTTTTAACATTATACATAAATAGGATTGGGACATTCAGTTGTTTAGGTTCATTTGGGTTCTCAGTGGAATTACTTTGGGCAATTCTTCCATCTGCCAGAGCAATCAGAGCTGAATTAGGCCTTAGAGGCTGTCTTTTCTCCTAAGTGTGTTCAAGAGGGTTTTATAAGCAAGCATTTTATAACTACCGAGTAACACTTAACATGCATTTTGTACAAACAGCCTTAAGATTTACAAATAAATAACACTGCATAAGAGTGTAACATTATTATTTTAATGGACAGTTTCTATGAAGCCAAGCATTGTTTTGATTCTTGGTACTCCATTGCTGTTCCCAAAAAATAGAGCTTTTCCTACCTTGATATGTCTTTGTGCCAAGCCAGCAGATAGAGCACAATTTAACTCCTAATTCTGTACAAATCTGTTCCTTAAAGTTCTAAAACTGAGATTATGTTTGAGCTAATCTTAAAATCCCTAATTTTTCTTTACTGTTACATAGTCTATAACTTCCAAAAGCACTGCAGATTATTTTCTCACTCATGTATTTTGTTTTGGTGACTATTCAGTCTCGAAGAGAATAGATGTATTTCCTAGTGGATAAACATTGTGTTAATTGGTAACACAATTGAGCAAGCTGGTCTAGTGGGAGGTGTCCCTGTCTATGGTTGAGGATTGGAACTGAATGGTCTTTAAGGTCCTACACAACACAATTCTATGAGTTCTGTTTTGTTCAACCTGTGAACTGAGGGCCTGGGCAGCAGTTCATATTGCTCTTGGCCTAACAGATAGGCCAATCATGTACTGGGAAGTACTGCTTATTAGTTTTTGGGCTTCAAGGATTGAAGTAGCTGTGGGAGGATCAAAAGTATATGCTGCTTAATGTATTTAGAACTGATGTTTGTTTTCCTGCCCTGGGAACTTGAGTAATCTTTGCCTGACAGTCATCATTTAGGATGAATGCTGCAAGTGTTTAATTTTGAGCAGCTCCAGCTTTCTGTACCTTACTCAATGACTACTTGACTTTGCAAACTTGTTTTAAAGGCAATATGCAACAAAGTCAAAGAGAAGCAAATAATTCTGATTTTTGGCTCTAGTGGCAGTGCTGGAGGTAGCAAGCTGCCATCTTTACCTGTGCCAGAAAATGGAGTTTAAGTGTGTTGGAAAGCTATTCCTTGCAACCCTCTGGCACAGACCTCTGCTTCCACTGAAAGTGTGGGTGTTGGAAGTCATATTTTTTGTGAAGGTGGCAGCATTTGTGGTTGCTCTATGGCCCTTTCCCCTTAGATTACCTGAGGGATCTGTCCAGATGCTTCCCATGGACTTATCTCCCAGCAGCACTGGAAGGTGAATGAGGGGAATGAGGACTGCCTGATGGGCAAAAGTGGGCAGCAGGTTGTGGGATGACTGCTTGAAGTGAATAATCAGAATATGCAAACTTTGTGTATGGAGGAGGCTCAGGTACTACAAGAGATACAAGCAGAGTACAAAGACATCTTCTAACAAGCCAAATCAGTTCATCTGGTTAATGCATGTGATGAATATGTTTTCTGTGTAATTAACTCAAAGCACATTATTGATAAATTTTTAATTACTCTATTATTAATGGGTGAAGCTTTTGTAGAACAGTTATGCATTTAACAAGCTACAGATAATTAGGTTATAGAGATATACATATATTGTTAATTAGATATTAATCATTTAAAACACGAACCACAATTTAGGAAACCTCTTAATTGTCATGTAACCTTGTAAGCTATCATTTTAACTGTCAATGACATTAATTTATATTTCTCAGCACATCACTGCATATTTTCTATTAAAATAACTTCAGAGGGATTTCCTTCATAAACAGATGCAATACAATAATTCTTTTATCTTTAGGTTACAACTTGCTGCTCTAAACCCAGCACAGCGGTGATTAAAATTTGTTGCTGTAGAACAGTACTGGCAGAACACAGTACTGGATCACATGAATAAATTCAGGCTGATAATTAGAAGACAGTGTCTAATGATTTGGAATAGCAAGCAACCTGCTGGAGGTTGTGGAATAGCCTTTAGAAGAATAACGGAATGAGATTGTTGAAATACTTAGAAGATGAATCTTGATAAAATTCTTCATAGGTTTGTTCAGGAGGATAATTGTCTGCAAAAGTCAAAGACTTAAAGCAAGTTCAAGCTGTTGCAGTCTTTTGTGCAATGTGAGGAAATGCAATGTCACAGTATCACAGTATCACAGTATCACCAAGGTTGGAAGAGACCTCACAGATCATCAAGTCCAACCCTTTACCACAGAGCTCAAGGCTAGACCATGGCACCAAGTGCCACGTCCAACCTTGCCTTGAACAGCTCCAGTTCATAAAGGTGAACATGAGGGTGATGAATGTAGAAGCCAAAACCAGAATGTACATGAATCAATTCTCCTCACTTAGCAGAGGTGACCTGCTTCCCACCATAGGCCTGAGCTGTTGCAAATCACAAGGCATTTCCAATTACACCACTGGAAACAGGAAGTGTTTGTTGCAAAATGGCTTCTGAGAGTGCTTTAGGGAGAGAGGATATTTTCAAGTCCTTTGTAATGCCTGTAGTGTTACCTAGAAGCAAATAACAATTGGATGGAGATTAACAAAGTTAAAAAGGAGTATGTGTAGTCACATAGAATCATAGAATCATAGAATGTCAGGAGCTGGAAGGGACCTTGAAAGATCATCTGGTCCAGCCCCCTTGCCAGAATCAGTCAGGGTTGGAAGGGACCACAAGGATCATCCGGTTCCAATACCCCTGCCATGGGCAGGGACACCCTACCCTAGATCAGGCTGGCCAGAGCCCCATCCAGTCTGGCCTTAAATACCTCCAGGGATGGGGCCTCAACCACCTCCCTGGGCAACCCATTCCAGGCTCTCACCACTCTCATGGTGAAGAACTTCCTCCTCATGTCCAGCCTGAACCTATCCATCTCCAGCTTCGCTACATTCCCCTTAGCCCTGTCATTCCCTGATAGCCTGAAACTTGGAGGTTGATTCTACTGTGAAGCCTGAAACTGGTTATTACCATTGTGATAGCTTCCATTTAGTCAGGCTAGCTTTCTCTAGGCTGCCCTTGTTTACACTTAGAGACTTCTGAGCTCACCTGCCAGCCCCCTAGGCAGGCAGATATATTCCAGATAATATGTGCAACAACATCAAGTGTACAGCTTTAGGAAGTAGGAATTTGTGAGTTCTCACATGAAAGTTCACCAGCCACCCAGAATTGCATTCCAGAAATGACAAAAGCTATCAATCTTGTGGGTGCAGACCCTTTGGATTTGCTGACAGTAATAATTCCACCCCCTAAGTCTTTGGTAATGCATTAACTGTAATCTTTTTTCCTGTAGACAGGCTCTGCAGTACTGCATGACGGTTCCTACCCTGTAATTGTAGGATCCTCATTAAGCAAAAAGAATATTATGACATTGTGAGCTCACAAGAAAGACAATTCATGACTGACACAATAAAGGCCTAAATTACATTGCTTTGATGATTAGATGTGCAAAACTGCCTTTTTAATTTTTTTTTTTTATTATTCTCTTGTGAAAATAAGATTTAACAGCTGTAACAAAAAAAAAAGCCCATATAATGAAAGCAGGGAGCTTTCAGAGGCAAGCAATACCAGCTCTGTCTAGAGGAGACCTTTATTTCAAAAGGAAATTAAAATTTCAAAGCCATTTTTTGGTAGTACTTTTCTATTGATAAACCTGATTTGAATCCAGGATCTTTGGCCAGAAATACGTGGGAAGCACATCCCTGTAGCACTGTAGTTAGCCATTGCTTGGTTAACTACAATTAATGTATTGTAGTTAACCATTGCTTGGTTAAAGTTACAGACAGTTTTACAGCATTTTGGCCAGCTTCCAAAATGTCTTTTGCCATAAATGATTAATACTCAGACACATCTTACAAATTGAATGCAGTTCTATCTATCTATCTGTTGCAGAGGGGAAATTAATAGATGCGAGATGATATTGTTCCGAAATTGATATTGTTTCTTAATGTTGCTATTCAGAACTCTTGCCACCCCCAACCACTCCTTTGAATAATATTTGGGTTCTTACACAGTCATGGAAACATTCTATGGCTAATATCTAGATCTAGTAATAACCAGAAAAAAGATATATAAGCATGAATTGAGCTGGAAGACAAGGTTCTGCAGTCAAACGCCGCTTGCGGTCAATACGCCGCTCGCTCAGTAGCTGGGCTCAAGCTCTTTCTGCTCTATGACAGAAGGCAGTAGAGAATTACAAAGAGGCATTTAAGCATTTACTCACAGATTATTGTTACCCACTCATGGGGGCTAGCCACAGTCCAGACAGTGCCCAAATGCTTTCAGGGGACTTTGTCTTGTTGGACGTTGAGGCTGGAACCTTCCTGGCTTCTGGGGAAAGGACACAGACAATCTCTGACCTTGTTCTCCTGGCTTCTTCTGGATGATCTGTGTATATGTGAGCTTCTTGTGGTACTTTCCTTGTGGATTGTGGAGGGTGAGAGTGAGCTATCTCAAATAAGACATTGGAGTTAACTCAATATTAACTTCCTCTGAAATTCATGTAGTGCAGGTGTCAGGTCTTCATTCCCAAATGTTTTGTCCTGCAAATCCATTCCTAAGAGGATGTGCTACTTACTAACAAGGATACTGCTTTGGTTGTTCCTTTCCAACTGAAATCCAGTGGCACTTAGTAGTATCTCAAATCTGGCTAGGAGTCTCTGTAAAAATCAGTAAGAAAACATCCTCAATATCTGGATTATATATAAATATGGCATTTATTTATATCTCAGATTCTTGTAGTTGGGCTTTATTGTCTTCAGGAATGGACCATGGGGAGTGATCTTAACTCTCAGCCACTTTAGCTCAAGCATTAGTTCATTCTTTTGGGAGGGCTCCAGAAGTGCACAGCATTTGGGCTGTGAGACTTCTGTGCTTGTTTCACTGATCACATACAGATGGCATGAAAACACAGCAATGCAGATGGTTCCCACGGTATAAAGACAGAAGTACACATAGCAGATAATTTCTTCCAAGAGATTAAAAAAATGAATCTGTTTCTACTAAAATCTTGGTCCCTGATTTTTTATCACATTGGAATTACCCTGCCAATACCTGAGTGAGACTCCTGTGCTGCTTTTTCTAATTCTTCTTCTTAGAGGGAACTGTCATGTACCACAGACTGGGGTCAGAGAAAAAGAAGATAGTAAGGTGGTCATCTTATTATGCTTCACACTGAAAAGTCTTAACACAAACTGCTCTTATTAATTTTTTTTTTTGTTAGAAAGGTGTATTTACTGTAGTACCACAGAAAAAGTGATGTCTAATCTGTAAAATAAGTCTGAGGTAAGACCACATAAAAATATTGTGTATAATACATATGCTTGTGTTCAACATCTTTATTGATGATCTGGACAAGGAGATTGAGTCCAGCATCATTAAGTTTGCAGATGACACCAAGCTAGGAGCAGATGTTGATCTGTTGGAAGGTAGGAGAGCCCTGCAGAGGGACCTGGACAGGCTGGATGGGTGGGCAGAGGCCAAGGGGATGAGATTTAACAAGGCCAAGTGCAGGGTTCTGCACTTTGGCCACAACAACCCCAAGCAGCNGGAGCTGGGGTTGTTTAGCCTGGAGAGGAGGAGGCTTGGGGAGACCTCATTGCTGTCTACAACTACCTGAAGGGAGGCTGTAGCCAGGTGGGGGTTGGTCTCTTCTCTCAGGCAACCAGCAGTAGAACAAGGGGACACAGTCTCAAGTTGTGCCAAGGGAAGTATAGGCTGGATGTTAGGAGGAAGTTCTTGCCAGAGAGAGTGATTGGCATTGGAATGGGCTGCCCAGGGAGTGGTGGAGTCACCGTCCCTGGAGGTGTTCAGCAAAATACTGGATGAGGCACTTAGTGCCATGGTCTAGTTGAGTGGATAGGGCTGGGTGCTAGGTTGGACTGGATGATCTTGGAGGTCTCTTCCAACCTGGTTGATTCTATGATTCTATTTCAATAAATGATACTGTGTGCTGTTAAACACACTAACAATATCCATATACTTAATAATAAATACAACAACAACAACAAAAGCAAAAGTAGTAAACAACCAGAAAGACAGCCCAACCGTTTTTATCATTGGCTGGACAAGTTTTATTCTTCTGTTTTATCAGCACTAAGGAGGAGTTAATGAAAACCTTTGGAGACTTACTGATTGTAAAGAAGAAATTACTTCCATGATACACTTCAGAACTAAATCCATTTAATCTGTTTTAATTCCTGGCTGCTCAACAACTTGGATGAGTTGAAGATTTCTGTCTGCATACACAGTAGAGCTACTGTTCTTGGTTTCAGCAAATCTTTCTGCTTTCCAATAGATTACATCTACCTTGCCCAAAATTTAGAATTGCCTTTATGAAAACCCTTGCCCTGGTATATATGAATCTGACAGGAAAGGGAATCATTTAACAACAATTTACAATGATGTAAGTATAGAGATACTAATGGAGGCAATTATTTGCCAATAGCTCCTGTTCAAGCTTTAGTATATTAGTTTCCATAATTAGTCACTCTGTATGAGGACAGCATCTGGCTCTTCAAATCTCTTCCTAAGAAAGGCACTGAGCTAGAAGTCCAGGTTTGGGTACACTTAAATTCATATAGTATATTTTTTAAACCATATTAGGACATTCCCCCCCACCCTGTTGTTCTTTAGATTCTCCAGTTTACATGGATCTCTATATCTAATGATTTGATTATGATATACTAGAAAACCCTGCTTGTTCTTACTTTGTCTGTCCCAGTACTTCCTCATTCCCTGTCATTACAAACTCAAGCTCAATTCAGCTTTATGACATGAATCCCAGTTACAGCTAATCCTATTAAAAGCCCCAGTTATTTGAAAACATGTTCATTGGCAAGCACTCTACAACACAGAAAGTCCAATGAGGACTTTGTGAAACCTTTTCAGAGGTGTTCACTTTACTCAGTGTTTAAAAAAATGAGAAGACCTAAATAAGCAGCTTTTTGGATAATTAAAAAAAGAGAGAGAGAAGTTAAATTTTAACACAATTTGGAGTTGTTTTCTTTTTACTCTTTTTTCCTTTCTGTGTTTTGGGTGGTTTTTTTGAGCCCCATGAAGGCCAATATCTGGCAACAGCAACTGGACAGATGGGCCAAGCTTGACTTAACCGTTCACTGGGCTAAAGCAGTACAGAAATATTCAAACTCTGCTGCTTTCAGCACAAAGATAGGTTCTTATATTTTCATAACTTTGCAAACCCAGATTCCTCCATGGTTTATTTTCCACAGCACTGCTAATAACAAGAAAATTATAAATTTGGAGAAGGGCAAAAGAATCATTAGTGAGTTTAACACAAAATATTACTGCACAGATCTTGCTTGCAGAGATTTGCCTTGGAAGCAAGTTGTGATGATCTTTTTAGATACAGAATTCATGCTCTAAGAAGTTGTATCATTTCATTAACAGCTTCTGTTGACTTCCTATTGTAAATACTTGTTTGTTTTTTCATGATAAATCATAGAATCATAGAATCAACCAGGCTGGAAGAGACCTCCAAGATCACCCAGTCCAACCTAGCACCCAGCCCTATCCAATCAGCTAGACCATGGCACTAAGTGGCCCATCCAGTCTTTTGCTGAACACCTCCAGGGATGGTGACTCCACCACCTCCCTGGGCAGCCCATTCCAATGCCAATCACTCTCTCTGGGAAGAACTTCCTCCTAACATCCAGCCTATACTTCCCTTGGCACAGCTTGAGACTGTGTCCCCTTGTTCTGTTGTTGGTTGTCTGAGAGAAGAGACCAACCCCCAACTGGCTACAACCTCCCTTCAGGTAGTTGTAGACAGCAATGAGGTCCCTCCTGAGCCTCCTCTTCTCCAGGCTAAATGTATTTTGTGAAATTTTGTAATGGAGGTGGCACTTCATCATGCAATAAAAAGATTTGCTACTGTTGCATCTTGCTGAAATAACTAACTTTATTGCATTATCCTGTTATACTAAAAATGTTTGGGCATTTAAAGAAGTTACTCTTGTGCACACAAGAGTGGCTGTAATTCAGAAGAGGTGTAGTGTCAGATGGAATGCCAGTTTAAATGACTGAGCGTAAATAATTTTCCCTTCTTTTATTTGTCTCTTTCCCCTTCTTTGATGTGACCTGGATAGTGTCAGGAGAAGATAGACTTGAAGAGGTCTGTACTTTTGCTGTGGTTTGGAAAAGGAATAGGATAGAGGTGCTTTTCCATGTTATCCATTTAGTCTTTACTTTTAGCTTGCCCACCTGAAAGCACAGCCCTTTTACTGATATAATTTTGTCTAAAAAGCAAGATTTAGATAAAACTGCTCCCAAATAAGCCTTTTTTTTCTTTCATTCCACATTTTAAGTGTAAAGTGTTTTAACTTAGAGATGTTTTGTAACTCCCCATTTATTTATTTAAATCCATTTTGGGACAGTGATCTGTAGAAAAATATCAGCTTGGATAACGACATCCAAGCTTGGTGATTGTCATAACTCCTTGAGATGAGGAGAAAGTTCTTCACTGAGAGAGTCATTGGCTACTGGAATGGGCTGCCCAGGGAGGTGGTGGAGTCGCCGTCCCTGGAGCTGTTCAAGGTAGGATTGGACGTGGCACTTGGTGCCATGGTCTAGCCTTGAGCTCTGTGGTAACGGCTTGGACTTGATGATCTGTGAGGTCTCTTCCAACCTTGGTGATACTGTGATAAAAATATAGGAATTTTGAAGTCCTGAAACTCATAAAATTGCCACATCTAGTTTATTTTGCACTCCCTGGAGCATTAAGCTGTTTAGCACAAATCTAATTTCTCACCAAAGAGCTCAAGGCACTTAGTGCTCAGTTTGGTTCCAAAGAATTAAACACACTGTTATAAATTGTGATAGTCTGTGTGACTCTGTAGATAAACACATTTTCCAATACATGTGTACCAAGCATGACAAAATTAGAGGCTGCTGTTGTACAAGGGATGATTACAGTGGAAATAAAAGTGAAGTCAAAGGAATGTTTGCTTTGAGGCTAATTAATAACTATTAATAAGAGAGAAAGCACTTGTAAGGCTCAGTGAGTGAAGGATAAATTAAAGCAGTTCATAGGTAACCCTCATGAGGTGTGTATTGTACCATGAATATGCATCAGAGTACCTCTTGGAGTCTAAATTTCTCATGTTGCAGTGATGTGGAGTGAGATGGATTTTCTAGGCCACCTAATCTGCCACTATTTAAAGCTGGGAAAGGGACTGTGACTTTAAGTGTATTAATCTAGACAAAAGAAGACAAATGAGCTGAGAAAATCCGTTCTGCATTTCTGCTGTACATGTAGCATAAAAAATTATCAAGGACTCCAGAATCTGTTTAAAATCTTATAGGCTATATGGGCAGAGATACAAGAATTTCAAATTTCTAAATTCAGAGCCAAAATGAGCCCAGCATGGAAATAGTACAAATATTTCAATAGAAGGGTTTTCTCCAAATGTCAAATCCTGCAACCTTTAGGAGCAGGGTGGGGGGAAATAATGAAGGGTCACTCACTATTATGTAATAACAAATTACTGTCTGTGTTACATAGTATACAAGTAATTGTGGTCATTACTCTGACACAGAGCAGGTCATGACTCTGACACAGAGTATTTTCATAGGTATTTTCAAACCTACATTTCAGAAAGAGAACTTTGTGAAAAAAAAAAAAAATCTACAAATGAGAAATGCCTTTGAGAAGCTGAGAGGAGTTTCACCACTGACTCTGGGAAGAATTAAAACCAGACCTTTCCCGTGCTGCATAGAAGGAAAATGCTTTTTTACATTTCTGAGCACTCTGGGAAGAAGGAACAGAGGGATTTTGTCTGTGGGATGCAGGGATTTTTGAATGGCAAATGACTGCTCACTGCCAGAATGCCCTTTTAAAAGGTTATCTATGGGCCTTTGTACCTTATTCTTTATTTTTTAACCCCTGTCCCTCACTTAGGGATGCCTCTGCTGGAAGAAGTTGTCTCAAGTCATTCTGCACCACACCTGCTTCCTCTGAATGAGAGTCTGGTATCATTAGATTTGCTGAAGATTGTACAGAAATGTACAGAAGGTTGTGCAGAAATGTAATGCCCAGGCAGCTTTTGGAAGTCTTCAGAGAAGGAGAATTCACAACCTCTCTGTGCAGTCTGTTCCAATGCTCCATCAGCCTCAAATGAAAGAAGTTTCTCCATAAATTCAAGTGAAACCTATATCCATGTTTGTACATGTTGTCCCTTGTTCTATCACTGGTCACTACTGAAAAGAGCCCAGCTCCGTCCTCGTGACCTCCACCCTTTAGATATATGTACACGCCAACATGATTCCTTCTCAGTCTTCTCTTTTCCAGGCTAAGCAGCCCCATCCCTCTCAGCTTCTCCTCATAAGAGAGATGCTCCAGTTCCCTAATCATCATCTTTATGGCCCTCTGCTAAACTCTCTCCAGTAGTTCCCTGTCTCTTTTCAACTGGAGAGATCAGAACTGGACACCGTACTCCAGGTGTAGCCTCACCAGGGCCGAGTAGATCAGGAGGAGAACTTGCTTTGACCTGCTAATCACACTTCTTAATGCCCCTCCAAATACTGCTAGCCCTCTTGGCCACAAGGGCACATTGCTGGCTCATGGTGAACTTCTTATTCACCAGAACTCCCAACTACTGCCCCATAATCAGGATGGATGAAATTACAGAACCACATGGTATCACAGAATGGACCTCTGGAGACTATTGCATCCAATCCTCTTGCCCAGGCAGTTTCACCTAGAGAAGGTGAACACATGTTCACAGAGAAACATGCCCAGGTAGACTTTGCAAGTCTCCAGAGATAGAAACTCCACCACATCTCTGGGCAGCCTGTTCCAGTGCTCCATCACCCTCAAAGAAGCTCCTCCTTATGTTTAGATCTCCTTATGTTCAGGTTTGTGCCCATTGCCCTTTGTCATGTCACTGGGCACCAGTGAAGAAGACCAGTCCCATCCTCTAAACACCATCCCTTTAAGCATTTATACGCATTTATGAGACTGCACTCAAGTCTTCTCTTTTCCAGACTGAAAAGACCCAATTCTCTCAGTCTGCCCTCATAAGAGTGATGTTCTAGTCCCCCAAGCATCTTTGTACCCCATATCTGTACCTTTTTCCACAAGTCCCTGTCCTTGAGCCTAGAACTGGACACAGGCAAGACAAGAAGGGAGGATGTCCTTGGAGTGATGTTACAAGTCAGTGACAAAGCTGACAATAATCATTGTGCTGTAAACCTCCAAGTTTTGTTCCTGTGTTCAGTACCATGCCTGCAGTAAAGCTCTCCACACCTCTTTCAGCTAGTGAAGGTTGAACCTAGATTTCAGCAGATCCTTTGTTACTGGGTACATAGGTAAGATTCAGTGGTGTAACAAAAGGCAGCTTGAGACTAAAAGACCATCAAAGTCCCACTGTTTGAATGTATAAGAAGGATGAGTGTATGTTGAATGCTTTGCAAAAAATAGAGTTTGGCAAATCATGCAGATGAGGCTAAATTCTTTGAATGGATTCTAATTCTTTCGTTGTTTTCCCCCTGAGTTGCCTCCTTTGCACCATTCTTCCTCAGTTTGCCTGTGCTGCCTTAATTTTAAGGGCAGGTAACACAGAGTTCTAGTTTGTACTATATATTTTGAGTGTCTAATGAATCTAGTGAGTTTCAGCTTAATGCAGCTGAAACTGTAAGCAGCACTCCTAATACACTTCACTGCTGCTTCTGCTGCGGTGTCAAACTCCTTCCAGGCCAGATGGCACTGTGCATATGGTCATTGTACTATACAGAGCAGACAGATACTTCAAACTCTTTTTGGGGTGTATAAATGGAAAAGTCACTGAAGTTAGCACTTTGTAATTCATTTACATTTGTACAGATGTTTTTGGTGGCAGTTTCCTGTACTTTGCATCAGAAATAATATAACACAGAGGAAAACTTAAGGCAAACTCCAGATTTTGATGGCTGCAGACAGCACATAACTTATGATCAGTTCCTTGTTCCTTAAAGGTTTTCTCTTCACTTTCTTCTAGAAGTTTTTCTGAGAAGCAAATACTTCACAGAAGGGAGCCTATGTTGTACTGGAATATGTGTTGTCAAATATCAGAGATGCTAACTTGGGATGTAATCTGAGATCCTTATAGACTGTCATTGTTGATGTCTTGATATTTCTTCTCAATTGTGCCCTTTAGTAGTAACAAAGAAATTGACTGAAGGTTGAATTCTGCTCTTTGCTTACGTATTGTCCATGAAATGGAAAGAAGCTGTGAACCTTACACTAAAAAGGAACAGGTTGGCTTTTATTGGTTGCCACAGGCTGTTTACCATTGGTAAAGAGGTAATAAGAGATGGGGAAAAAGGCTTAACATAAGCGAGTTCCAAATCCGGCTCCGTTTATTGCACCCCAAGCATGGGTTTATATACTTTCTATCAGAAGGCTGCATAAGAAGGTTACAAATCATGTTAGACTCTGATTGGTTACATACATCTGTGTTAGGACTACATTAGGATTACACAGTAATTAGCATAGGCAGTCTTCATATTCTCTCAACAACACTTACATTGTGTCTAAGGCAGTTCTGTCAGCAGAGATAGGTGAAAACCACAGACTCCAGCCTTACATTGGTTTATATTTGTTACACCATTCTCTAAGGTTGTTCCAATCCTCTATCAGCACTTCTGAGCTCGTGCACTCTCGCCTGTCCATGGCTTATGTTCATAGTATAGTAGTATCATAGTATCATCAGGGTTGGAAGAGACCTCACAGATCATCAAGTCCAACCCTTTACCACAGAGCTCAAGGCTAGACCATGGCACCAAGTGCCACGTCCAATCCTGCCTTGAACAGCTCCAGGGACGGCGACTCCACCACCTCCCTGGGCAGCCCATTCCAGTA
>WAAF01001977.1:50326-118623 GCA_013400475.1 Tricholaema leucomelas | reverse complement strand
GCTCTCTTGGCCACCTGGGCACACTGCTGGCTCATGTTCAGGCGGGTATCAATCAGCACCCCCAGATCCCTCTCTGTCTGGCTGCTCTCCAGCCACTCCGACCCCAGCCTGTATCTCTGCATGGGGTTGTTGTGGCCAACACTGTATAATATTCAGACAATTCTATAAAAAGCACTGCATTCAATATTGCTGTATCCAACAATTGGTGATGCATTTCCTAACTTATTATTGCAGATAATTATGTTAGAATGTCAATGTTTAATCAGTTTTTCTACTATACAGTAGAATAATAATAAATACAAAGCCAAACCACCTGATCTCTTGTTACTCTGCCATACAGTCAGAACTGAGTGGCCTAATTTCGGCTTGTATTCCTGAACTATGGTCTAGTTGATGAGATAGGGCTGGGTGATAGGTTGGACTGGATGATCTTGGAGGTCTCTTCCAACCTGGCTGATTCTATGATTCTCGTACCTTCTGGCTTGTACCAGTCAATTGTCTCTGGCACTTTGAAACAGCAACAAAACTCACAAGGTATTTAGGCAGTCTTAACATTGCCACAATTACATTCAAACGGGGAGCAAGTTTTTTGGATGCTGCACACCTTCTTATGAATCCTATGAGTGGAGTTTTAAAAAGCTCACCTCCTGATTTTAGTCTTGGCTGTAAAAAAGAAGGTTTTTTTTGAGAGATCTGTGGAATCACAACAAGAGAGAGAAGCTGAGGTGGGCAGATGGGCTGTGCTGGGAATGAAACCATGCTGGAGTGGGGGCTAGGCATGCTCAAGGTAGAAAAATGCTGAGCAGCCAGCTCGAGCCAGACACAGTCAATGTAAAACGCTTATTAGCCTAATGGATTAAGACCACTAGACCACTTGGGAAGGCATGACTTAGAAGTGCACAGATTGTTGTCCCCACTGTATTACAGCTCAATTTTTTTGGACTAGACTTCTTGCTAGTAGTGCTTGGGTGCTTGAGGGTAAATCATGTTTGCATTTTGCTACCTGCAACCTAAATGGAAAGCCCTGTCTTTAGATGCCTGGCTACGTGGCTGAAAATAACCTTGTTTCTGCAAAGAACTCTAGCTGCAAGGAAATGACAGAGGGCATTTCTTTCAAATGCAATGTTGTGGATGAAAGAAAATCAAGAGATAGATGCTGTTCAAACTCTAGAGTCTATAGTTTTATCATGTTATGGTCTCTTTTCTTCTGGAATGAGGAGGCCTCCTGAGGTGTAATCGTACAGGATGGAAAGCTAAAAGAGGGAAAGATGGGAACTCATGTTCTGTGGGTACTCTTGGAAAATTAAACAGTCACTTTAGCACATGGTTGGCTCTTTGACCTTTCCATTCCAAAGGTCAGGCATGACAAAACAATAATAATAATAAAGGCTGTTGGAAACTCTCTTGAATGGTAAACTTTTATTAGTCATACTTAGGTCTAAGCAGTTTAAATCTCCCCTGGGGACCACTGCTTTACTTCACTTGATTGAGCACACTTTGTGCTTGCCTCAAAACCATTCTTTAAGTAGATATTACACAGTTCCATCTAATAATATACTGTGTGTTTCTTTATAGCAGATAACATTAACAAGCCTCAGCACTAGAAAAATCTCTTACCAGCCCCCCTCCCATATTGGCTGTCTTTCCCTAGTGGGTATATTCATCATTTATCATTTCTACCACTCTGACATTTTCAGCTCTGCTTCCCAGGACCAGCTTCTTTCTCTTCTCTCAGTAGATTAGTTTGCATTCTTCAGGATTAAAAAGGTTTAGAAAGCAACAGGGAGTTGGCAGGAAGAGCACAAGTTGTTTAGAAATGTCAAAAAGTGTCAACCCAGCAGCCATGTGGGGGACAGCAGCACTTTTCAATCAGTCTGCACCAGAAATAGCATCGCTGAGAAGGGGCCAGGCTGTGCCGTAGAGATGATTATAAAACTTTCTTCAGGTCTGAACTGAGAAGGGAGAGAGATTTTCTCACTCCTTGAGGCGACCAAGGCTCAATAAATCAAGCGGCAGAGCTTATAATATAATAAATAGCCAACTTTACTACAATAGCTCCACAGGGGTGTCTAGAGGGGAGGACAGATACAGCAGGATAAGATGGCTCTTAGCTGCATGTTGCTTTCCTTTGGTTTATTCTTTTTGCTGCCCACCTTTCTTTTTTTCCCTTGCTGTTTTTGGCCTTCTTCCTTTTGGAATGCACGTATGTCTCTCCCGTGGCAAAGATTAACAACTGTGCTATTGCTTGGCGTGGCTCAGCAAGCAGCAGTACTATCTTGACAGGCCTCAGAGTTAATCTCTTTGCACTTAGGCTTCAGGTACAAACTCTTCATAGTGGTGTAGTAAATTCTCTTCCTCTCTTGTGCAGTATTTTTGTTGGTTGTGGCTTTTTTATAGGTGATAAATTATGTATGAAATAGCTCGTGGTTCAGTGTGAGTACTGTTTAGTGGGAAAGGGAGAGAAGGGAAGAAAACCAGTGAAGGAGCCGTGAAGATCCCTAGAAAGCTAAATGAACATTTAGTTTTCCTTTCTCACTAAGGCTTAACCAGATCCTTTGCTTTGACAGATCTGATTCTTCACAGCTCTGATGGAAATCCACTGTTTCTGCCTGATAGTTTCAACCTTCTACCAAGAAGTTCCCTTCTTCACTCACTCCAGCACCTCACTAGTTCAGTCTCTTCCTATTTGCAGTCCCGTTACAGGGGAAGGTGATGCAACCATCATATTTATTTTAGGGATAAAGTTCTATCCATATTTAATCTGTAATTTCAGGTCACCTATTCCAGGGATCTAGCAGAAGAGCTACCTTAACTTTTGTGTCTGAAAGCCATCTCTTTTTTTTATTCATTATAAAAAATTGACAACTCAGTCCAGGTTTTAGAGGTTTCGTTATTCTGCTCTGGATGAGTACCATTTGTACTCAGCATATAGAGTTTAGGCTGATAAAGGTTTGGAAATAGTTTACTTCAAGGGTTCAGCATTTACAGTTTCTTACTCAGGGAGGGGTGTGATTTCTCACTCATGATGGATAGGATACAGACTGTTGCCTCACTGGCTGATTTAGGGGAAGCTTGAGTATCAGACTGTGGACTTTTATTATATTTTTCCAGAGGGAAAGGATGATAACTGTCAGTGAAAATGTCACAATTTGCATACACTTTCTTTGACTAGAAGGTTGTTGGCCAAATGTGGTAGTCACAGATATTTTTCTACAGTATAGCAGCACTGCCTTAGACCCTCAACTTACAAAATGCAGTCCCAAGTCCTGCGAATAATATGTAGCTGTTTAATCTTACCATCAAGTTAAAGTGTACTAGATTAAAGCATGAAGATAAATCTTTGAAAGCTGTTGCAGGATCCATATATTCTAAATCTATATATTCTAAAAAAACCCAACACTGGCAACATAAGAACATTCTCAGTCTCAGAATCTATATGAGCTTGAGAAAAAAAAGAAAGAAATAGAATATTTTCTTAGAAGACCCACCATCTCAGAGGAAACTGTGAGAGAGAAGAAGTGGTATATGGCTGATCTGACTTAGGGCAACAGGCCAATAGTTACCAGGTTATCAGAGATAAGACCTGGGAAGAAATAGGGTCTGCGAGCTCTCAAGTGATGAAACTAAGGAAAGCAGAGCCTGCAAGTACCAGCCCTGTAATCAGAGGCAGGAATGTGATGTTGGCTAAACAGTATTTGGAGCCAGCGATGACCTTGAAAGGCTCCGCAGAGGACAACAAGCTGCAGAGGGAGCTGAAGATGATGAAGGCTCCCCTCACTAGGGGGTTGTGTGACCACCAAAGCCAAGAATGGGCATGGGCAGGAGGGAAAGTCATTATGTAACAAATTGTGAACTAAGGGAGGAGCTTGGATCTCCTTGGTCTGACCTTCTGGGGCGTACTGGCCACAAGTCACAAAGCTCTGAACACATATAAACCGAGAGCACAGGGGGCTGAGCTGTGAGTGGCATCAGTCTCACCAGCCTAACAGGTGCTGATCCATGGTGGGGGTGCCTACCTTTTGAGACAGCAGCTGACCAGCTCTGCTATCTACAGACCTCAGGATCTTTGCTGGCCAGTGGGATAGGACAAGTATAGCCTGGCTTTTGATCAATAGAGCTACTTGGGATTATTTGTCATATTTTATTCAGCATCATAGTTTCTGCTATATACTCTTCCCTCTATGGCTGTAGCATGTGAGCCAAAGAATTGTGGTTTCCAGTATACCTTTCTCATTATGGTTTTAGTGTTTAATCTATAATAAAGTATTGAAACTGTCCCCAGAGTGGGGGGTACCCATGTGTGAGAGTCCCCAAAGAACTCATCGGAACACAAACCAAAAGATGTACCTCTTTACACCATTCATTTCTGCATGACTACAGATCTCTGAGCAATCAAGTCACTTACTATGGAATCTTCTAAGTGTTCACTGAGCTTTAAAACTGCCTATTTGCTTTCACAGACTCATAGAATGCACTGAGATGAAAGGGGTCTCTAGAGGTCATCCAGTCCAACTCCCCTGGGGTAAGCAGGGACATCCACAACTAGATATTGCTCAGAGCCCTGTCAAGCCTGGCCTTGAATGTCTTCAGGAACGGGATGTCCACCTCCTTGGGCAACCTGTTCCTGTGATGGGATGTCCACCTCCCTGGGCAACCTGTTCCTGTGTTCCACCACTCAATAAAGAACTTCTTTCTAATGTCCAATCTTCAATCTACTCTTCTCTAGTTTAAAACCATTGCCCCTTCTCCGGTTTCAGTACAATTCTCTGTGTGCTACCTGGGAGAAGCAAAGGGAAAAGAGGGACTTTTGGCATCTCTCTCACCCAGCCCCAGACTAAAACCGTGCAGGGGCTCCTGGTTATTTTGTTTCTTTCCAGGGCAGGCAGCCAAGCTCTACCCGTGCCAAGGCAATTCTTGCTCATCAGCGTTCTCCCGGGACCCGTCTCTCCCACAGCCGAGGAGCACTGTCAGGGGGGTGCTGGGGGCATGTTGGTGTCCCTGGACAGGAGCACCTCACTAGATGGCAGCAACACCACAGCTTTATAAAGTAGCCTCTGGGCATCCTTCCCCTCCCCCAAGACTGCTTCTGTCTGCAAGAGCTAGGTAAAGGAAAAACATAGTAATAAAGAACCCCCAATATAATCCTTCTGCTGTACAGGGCTTGGACAGAAAAGCTGTCATATGCTGAACTGTGCACAGCTTCATCACAGCGCTCTGTGACACCTATGTGTCTATTGACGAGTGACAATGTTTTTAGCAGCCTCTTGCAACAGAACAAGAGGTGATGGTTTTAAATTAAAAAAGGCAGACTTAGACTAGAAATAAGGAAGCAAATTTCGACACTGAGGGCGGCAAGACAGGTTGCCTGGAGAGGTGGGAGATGACCTATGCCTGAGAGCACTTCAAGTCAAGTTGTTTGGGGTTCTGAGCAACTCAATCTAGTTAAAGATGTCCCTGCTCACTGCATGGCAGTTTGGACTGGGTGACCTTTTAAAGTCTTTTGCAACCCAAACCATTCTATGACTCTGCATACGCAGCTATGTGTATTCCTACATGTGAATGCAAATATATAGGCCTGTTCTTCTGCATGGGTATGCTCATTCCTGTGTGTTTGTAGCTAGTCTTTTCTTACAATTAGGAAGCCAGTAGCTGAGCCAGACTCCTCTAGAGTCACAGGAAAAGGAGAATCAGAGCTGGGACAGGCCACATTTTGCCTTGCAGTCTCCCTAGTGTCCCTTTGCAGTAGTGGCCCCCAGTGTTCCTCATCACTGGCTTCTGCGCCGCACTGCAGGAATGCCTCATTCTGTGCTCTTCCATAAATCTGTAGAAATCAGTCAGCCAGGAGTGGGCCTCATTGCCTCTTCTGCTGATGGCACTTTGTGGTAGGAAAACTTGGTAAAAGACAACTGCTTATTTGGAAAATGCTGAAATGTGCTGGTGATAGATTGCCTTTCTCAGAAACCCTCCAGCCAGTTTCCTGGACTAGTTTACCATCTGTCAGAGCTGCAGCCAATTTTTGCTGTTGTAGGATGGCTCAGCTAGCTAATAACTATTGTGCCATACATTTCATTGAGCCTAGGATTAAACATCACATCAGTGTAAGATGTCACTTTTCCTGCCAGCTGCTGGCCACATCATGTCTTCACCATTGCCAGTCTCATACAGTACATGTGATGCCCTGAACCTTCAGCAGCAGACAGGCACAGAACTGTATGCATCAGGAGAAACACAAAGGTTTGAAAGAAAAATGCTCCTGTGCCTGCTTGGCTGTGATACTTATCCTCATAGAGCAGTGAAGTGGCTGGAGGTTGAGCATGGAAGGAAGGAAAGCCAGAAAAAAGATTTCTCTTAGTGAATCTATTGGTCTCTCTAAGACAATATAGACTACAGAAATAACCTGAGACAGTCTGTGTAAAGTAACTTCAGCACTCAAGACCACAGGTACCCCTCTGTTCACATGTGCCTGTAAGTCTACTGAGTTTGGATGAGAGCTACCAAGTGTTTGAAAAGGCTGCACATGAAATTTGAAGAGACTTTCAGTGACTGTAGTTGTTCCTATTACCTGGATAGGCTGGAGAGGTGGGCCCAGGCCAACCTCATGACGTTTAACAAGGCCAAGTGTAAGGTCCTGCACCTGGGTCGGTGCAATCCCAGGCACAGATACAGGCTGGGTGATGAATGGCTGGAGAGCAGCCCTGAGGAGAAGGACCTGGGGGTCTGGGTCGACGAGAAGCTCAACATGAGCCGGCAGTGTGCACATGCAGCCCAGACAGCCAACCGAGTGCTGGGCTGCATCAAGAGAAGTGTGGCCAGCAGGGCAAGGGAGGTGATTCTCCCCCTTTACTCTGCTCTCGTCAGACCCCACCTGGAGTACTGTGTGCAGTTCTGGAGCCCCCAATACAAGAAGGACATGGAACTGCTGGAGCGGGTCCAAAGGAGAGCCACGAAGATGATCAGAGGGCTGGAGCACCTCTGCTATGAGGACAGGCTGAGAGAGTTGGGGCTCTTCAGCCTGGAGAGGAGAAGGCTTCGAGGAGACCTTATAGTGGCCTTCCAGTATTTGAAGGGAGCCTACAGGAAAGCTGGGGAGGGACTATTTACACGGTCTAGTAATGTTAGGACGAGGGGGAATGGGTTTAAGCTGGAAGAGGGGAGATTTAGACTGGATGTTAGGAGGAAGTTCTTTACAGTGAGGGTGGTAAGGCACTGGAACGGGTTGCCCAGGGAGGTTGTGGATGCTTCCTCCCTGGAGGTGTTTAAGGTCAGGCTGGATGAGGCCTTGGGCGAGCTGCTCTAGTGGGAGGTGTCCCTGCCTGTGGCAGGGGGTTGGAGCTGGATGATCCTTGAGGTCCCTTCCAACCTAAACCATTCTATGATTCTATGATTCTATGTTATGAAAGCTATTTGAAGCTAGGAAGGTGCAGTGTAGCACTGAGCCAGTGAATCTGGGTTGTTTTCTAGCTGTAACTTATCACCAAGCTGTCCAAGGTCTGCTAATCCTCCTTGTGTGAAGCACAAGAGAAAACAGAGAAGGGCCATAGCCTGGGGAGTACCACTCTTGACACACACCACCTGTATGGGTAGAAGACAGAGAAGAAATTATGGAGGCTTTGTAGCAGTGTGGCCTCTTTGAGAACAAAGATCCTTTGGGACACTCAGGCTAGGAGGTGTCCCATGTTTGGGTGAGGGTGAGGAAGCTGCACCAAGTGCCAGACTCCCTCACTGCCCTTGGTGCAAATGCCAGTATTGACTTGCTTGCTCAGTAAAAGCACTAAGCATTTGTGTTTCTCCAGTGCCCCTTGCAGCCCAAAGCCAGTGTGCATTTATATTTGACTGAGACTAATTATTTGAGAATAAAAGCCCAGGCTACTCTTGTTCTTTAATCTGTTGGCTGCAATAGTGACAGTGCACTTCTATTTGCCTCCGTGCAAGCACAGAGAAGCATAACTTCCCTTTTTTCAGTGTGAGAGTATTGAATGTATGATTTTGTTATATGAGTATGTGCATGTGAGAAGGAGTTCTGGCACACACTGCTAATCTCCAAGTTCTCTATTAGACTGTTCAGCTGGACACGATTTGTGGTCTCAGAAGACTAGGTGCATGATACTCACTAGTGCTGGTGGTAGTTTAGAGGTCATAACTAAAGAGCTTGTTCATTAAGGACATTAAGAAAAATACTCTTTCCTTCCCATTCTCAGCCCATGGGCTTTCCCTACTTCAAGCATAACTAGTAGTGAAACAGCAGTGGCATAGGTAAAATTATGTTTGTATTTCCATGTAGTTTTATTTTAGCTGAGGTGAGGAAGGCTGAGTTTCTGGAAACACTGATTTTCAGTGTCAAGATCAATTTCTGGTACCTAGCATAGTTTGTGAGTTGCTTCAATATAGAATGATAGAATAATTTCATTTGGAAAAGACCTTTAAGATCACAGAGTACAACCATTATGTAACTCTACCAAGCCTGTGCTAAACCACGTCCTTTGGCACCAGATGGGCTGCCCAGGGAGGTGGTGGAGTCACCATCCCTGGAGCTGTTCAAGAAAAGCCTGGCTGAGGCACTTAGTGCCATGGTCTAGTTGACTGGATAGGGCTGGGTGCTAGGTTGGACTGGATGATCTTTGAGGTCTCTTCCAACCTGGTTGATTCTGTGATTCTATGACCTTGGTGTCTTTTAAAGACCTCCAGGGATACGAATTCATCCACTTCCTTG
Organism: Tricholaema leucomelas; assembly: GCA_013400475.1. NCBI lineage: Eukaryota > Metazoa > Chordata > Aves > Piciformes > Lybiidae > Tricholaema lacrymosa > Tricholaema leucomelas. The sequence continues at coordinate 109,913 of WAAF01001977.1, read as the reverse complement.
GGGAGTCTGTTCCCATGTCTGAGAACCCTTTCAGTGAATAATTTTCTTGTAATATCCAGTCTATATCTCCTCTGGTACAACTTGAGACCATTTCCTCTCATCCTATCACTTGTTACTAGGAGGAATAGACTGATCCCACCTCATGACAACTTCCTTTCAGGGAGCTCTAGAGAACAGTAAGGTGTCCCCTCAGCCTAATTTTTTCCAGACTAAACAAGCTGTTTCCTCAGCCACTCCTCCTAATACCTCACCAGTTCTGAGTACAGGGGGACAATCACTTCCCAGATCCTGCTTGTCACACTGTTCCTGATACAGACCAGGATGCTCTTGGCTTTCTTGGCCGCCGGAGCACATGTTGGCTCACATTCAGCTGGCCGTTGGTGGACGCTCCCAGGTGATGAAAAGACAACTCGCTGTGAAAATATATGTTAAATGAAAGGATTACTCCATGTTAAAACAGCTGCAGAAAATGCATAGTACCTTAAAAGAATACCATAAAAAAAGACTTGGAATAGTATGGAAATGCCTGGCAAGTGTGAATCTGCCAACATGGAAGGACACTTTTAATGCATTATTTATAGATGTTGCTTTACCACCACAAGCTATTGAGATCAAGGTCACCCGGTGAACTTCTGGGCAATGGGTCAAGACTTGAGAGGCAATATTGATAACAGCAGCTGACAGTTTCTTGGATACAGCTGCTATTTTTCTAAGCAGCAGCATTTTCTAACTTCCAAGGAACAATGGAAATCTGTTTGCTGTGAAACCGCTCGTGTCTGTCTTGGTTACAACTCATTAACTGTGGTCAGTCCCAGGCTTGGCGTAGCTGCTCTTCCTCTTACCTTCGTCTTCCTCTAGATCAGCCAAATAAATACCTCTAATGAATACAACAATTCTAGGTGGTTTGCTCTGTTTTGTCTTGAAGTTCCCTGGGTCCTGGTTTTCCTCTCTCTCAGTTTTCTGCTAGCCATATTTTCTAACATTTTGAAGCCCCAAAGCTGAGTGCTTTCAGTGTACTGGAATCAGCAATAATAAAATGTAAGCTGTGACTGAGGAAAACACAGATGCTCTCTCTGATTCCTAGCACAAGAATTTCTCTGCCTTCTTTTAAAGCTTTCCACTCCTTTTATAACCTGTTCTTCGTATTGACTGCCATGACTTGAGCAGTTTCACTTTGTTTTGATGGGGTTTTTTGTTGCTTTGTTTTATTGTGTATGATTTGTTTGGTTGCTTGAGGGTTTTTTTTCCCCTTAAGGTTATTTAACAGAATTTCTTCTCGGGAGAGGATGGGAGGAAGAAAACATTTTCATCCCTGGAAGACATGCTGATGTGATTTTGATTTCAAACAATATTCTTATACAGAAATGCTGGTTACATCTCATAAAGTGTGCTGTGAGTTTTTCCCAAACACTTTTGCCTGACAAGACCTCCCTCCTGACCGTGCAGAAGTTTTCTTCAGGCTTCTTTCTTGGAAGCTCTCAACTCCTTCATGACCCGCTCCTGTTCCTTTAGAGATCAGTTCTTATTGCCTGCCTGGTATACAGGTTTACATATGAAACCAGTTAGTAAATTGCTGATGGAAGAATTGATCAATATTTTATTAAATTACTTGGTTCCCTCCCCATTCCTTTTGTTTATTTCTCATAATGTTACATTTTTGGTGTCACTAAACTAACCATGTTGATATGTTCATCTCATATTGGATAATACATTTTCTTTTCCAGAACAATCCATCAGCTTTTGTTGATGTAAATAATGATTTTCATTGAGAAAACCAGGAACAAAACCCGGTGAATCATAGAATTGTAGAATCAACCAGGCTGGAAGAGACCTCCCAGATCACCCAGTCCAACCCATAACCCAGCCCTATCCACTCAACTAGACCATGGCACTAAGTGCCTCATCCAGGCTTTTCTTGAACACCTCCAGGGACAGTGACTCCACCACCTCCCTGGGCAGCCCATTCCAATGTCAATCACTCTCTCTGGCAAGAACTTCCTCCTAACATCCATCATAGAACTCCCCTGGCACAACTTGAGACTGTGTCCCCTTGTTCCATTGCTGGCCGCCTGGGAGAAGAGACCAACTCCCACCTGTCTACAACCTCCATTCAAGTAGTTGTAGACAGTAATGAGGTCTGCCCTGAGCCTCCTCTACTCCAGGCTAAACACCCCCAGCTCCCTCAGCCTCTCCTCATAGGGTTTGTGTTCCAGGCCTCTCACCAGCCTCATCACCCTTCTCTGGACACGCTTCAGCACCTCAACAGCTCTCTTGAATTGGAATGGGCTGCCCAGGGAGGTGGTGAAGTCATTGTCCCTGGAGGTGTTCAAGAAAAGATTGGATGAGGCACTTAGTGCCATGGTCTAGATGACTGGCTAGGGCTGGGTGATAGGTTGGACTGGATGATCTTGGAGGTCTCTTCCAACCTGGTTGATTCTGTGATTCTATGATTCTATATCGCTTGCCCTCTAGAGGTACTTGAGAGGCTTTTTAGAACATTTATTCACAAACTAGTATCTCTGGGTTCCTGGGGCTGCATTATAGTTCCAGACAGTACCCAAACACATGGAGGGGTTGCTGTTGGTGCTATGATAGCCATGGGAGGCTTTTGGAGTTTCCCAGAGCTCTAGCAGAGTGCTGGGGGTTAGATGGTCTTCTACCATAGACATAGACCTGCTAGAGTGGGTGCAGAAAAGGGCCATGAAGATGATTATAGTGCTGGAACATCTCTCCTATGAAGACAGGTTGAAAGAATCTGGGCTGGTTAGCCTGGAGAAGATAAGCTTCAGAGAAACCTTATAGTGGCATTTCACTAGAAATTGTTTAGAAAGGTTTGTAGTGATAGGATGAGGGGCAATGGTTTTCACGTGGAGCAGGGTAGATTTAGGTTAGACATAAGAAGAAAGCTCTTTAAAAATGAGAGTGGTAAAATACTGAAACAGGTTGTTCAGGAATGTGGTTGAGGACCCATCCCTGGAGACATTCAATATCAGACTTGACGTGGCCCTGGGCAGCCTGATGCAGTTGGAGGTGTCCCTGCTTACTGAAGAGGGATTGGACAAGATAACCTTTGAGGATCCCTTCCAACCCAGTCTGTGGATCTGTGAAAATGAGAAGTCCCGTGGAAGGGCTGTATGCTGGGATATGCAAAGAGTATCCATCCCTATTGGCATCAGCTCAGATCCCATATGTCCAGACGGATTTACATCCGAGCACACACACAGCAGATGTCTTTGCTGTTCTCTCTGCTTTGGAGGTGCAATGCAGCTGCACTAGCCCTGGATCTGCATGGGCTTACCCAGCATCAAGCAGTAATTTATCTGATCTGGTGCCAGGCCATTTCAGAACTGCTCTGCTCTCTGCAGAGCTGAAATGACCATGGACCAGTTTGCCTGTGTTTACATGACACTCACACCTGCAAATCTGACCAGGAAAAGATGCCCTTGCAACAGGGATGTGAGGCTCCAGATGTGGGTGTATAGGAGTCAATTGTAGTTTTTTATGTGCTGAGGAATAAAATGTATAATCCATGAATTGTTTAAGAAAATGCAGCTCGAGAGTCAAGTGAGGAGTAATGAAGAGTAACAGTTACATCATCACCTAGCACACCATCCCAGCACTGCTTTTATGCAGTCTTGAAGCCAAACCCTGACTTTTCCCACACATCTGTGTCAGTAGATTGCATCATCTGACATCAAGGATTGTTACTGCATTACACAGAAATCAAGGATCTTCAAAATGGATGGCTCCTACCCAAACATTTACCTTCCTGTATCTTTCACAAGTGATTTCCATTCTAAATAATATGAGGCTTGAAAACTTGTTGGCAAAAAGAGGTCAACCTTTCCAGCTGCTTAGTTACAACACCAAATAGGAACATATCTCTTTGCCCAGTGTTTAAATTAACTGTGCTCATTTAACTCTTGCTTTTAATTTTGTTCTGTCATTTGTATGAATTTTTCAATGTAACTTGAAAAACTCCATGATCAGTCAAGAATGTGTACTGAACTTGCTGATTTTCATGAGTAGGAGTATCAAATATCTCTGTATTGTGTGCAAGATGATGCTCTCTTCTTCATAGTCCTGCCCATCATGAGCACACTGAGTGTCTCTGCTAACCACTAGAAGGGAAAAAGCATTCAGGCTACTTTGCTTTAACAGATTTCATACAATTTCCTGAGTATAATCAGTTTTTCATAATTGAGTCTTTTTAAAGCAAAATCATATATAAAAATAAATTCAAGATGCCTACTAAAACCTGAAATTTGAGGGAATATATCTGAGATGAAAACATAAGGTTTCTTTTCCAAACTGGAGTGATCAGCTGTGTATTGCTGTGGGGAAGAAGAGTTTGTTTTGAACTGCTTTCATGGCTCTTTAATGCCAGGGCCAACTGGGAACCATGGCCTCCTACAGTAGTCCCTGAGCTGTCCTTTATGCCTCATTACCTATGACTCTCAGGCGACTGATATCCTGGAGAGGAGTGTAGTATTACCAAGGTATGGACTTGCAGAGGTTTGGCCCTGGCTGGGGACCAGATGCCCACCAAATTTGCTCTATCATTCCCCTTCTTAGATGGATAAAGGAGAGGGAAAATACAACCAAAGGTCCATGAGTCAAGGCAGAAGCAATTTAATAGGATGAAAAGCAAAAGCAAAGGCCATGCATGGAAGCAAGAGTAAGCAAAAATATTATTCTCTACTTCCCATCAGGAGATGATATCTGGTCACTCACTGGGAAGCAGTGCTTCGATGTGTGTAGTGGTTGCTCCAGAGGACAGATGTCATCACTGAATGCCTCCACACTTCCTTTTGCTTGGATTTTATCTCTGAGCTGCTCTCATGTGGTGTGGAATATCCCTTTGGTCAGTTTGAGCCAGCTAGCCTGGTTGTGTCCCCTCTCAAGACCTTGCCCATCCCTCAGCCTGCCATTAGGAGGAAAATGTTGGAAAAGCACAGCCTTGGTGCCTGGCTCAGCAGCTGCCCAAACGGTGGTGTGTTATCAACACCTAGCTACAGCACTGCAAAACACAGCATTAAGAAAGATGCTCTGGGGACAATTAACTCCATCTTGGCCAAACCAAATACAGGACTCTTTCTGGCTACTGTTACTTCCTCTTGCTTATGTTTCTTGGAGTAGTGTCTAGAATAAATATTTAATGTTGCTGGGAGCCATCAATATGCAAGGTGAGGTGTTCTTCAGGTGAGCTGGCTGGTTTGTGTTGCTGAAACATGCAGGACAGGACAGGGGAATGAGGTTAACCAACTGAAGCACAGCTAGATGTACTAACTGAACACACAAATTATTGCTGAACCCACACATTGCTTGGGAGACGATGGTTAAGAATTCCCCAGAGGAACTAGGTTTTGCAGAAAGTTAAGGTGGATGTCATAGAATCATAGAATCAACCAGGTTGGAAGAGACCTCCAAGATCATCCAGTCCAACCTAGCACCCAGCCCTATCCACTCAACTAGACCATGGCACTAAGTGTCCCATCCAGTCTCCTCTTGAACACCCCCAGGGATGGCAACTGCACCACCTCCCTGGGCAGCCCATTCCAATGACAAATCACTCTCTGTGTGAAGAACACAGCAAGTGACATAGTGGATAGTAAGTGCTGAAGTGAGTCAGTGAAACATACAGGCAGAGCAACTGTAGCTCCTCGGGATGACTTTCACAGATTCACAGAACGGTAGAGGTTGGAAGGGACCTCTGAAGATCAGTTAGTCCAAAGCTCCTGTTAAAGCAGATTTGCCTAGGTGAGGTTGCACAAGAATGAGTCCAGGCGAGTTTTGACAGTCTCCAGAGCAGGAGGATCCCTGTTCCAGTGCTACAGCACCCTCAAAGTAAAGAAGTGCAGGTTGTAATTTAAACCTGCAACGTTGTGGAGTTATACCTATGTCTGTCTTTACTTAGATCAACATTCCACCGTCTCTGTTTCACAGCATTTCAAATGCCCTTGCTGCATCAAGANCTGAGCCTCCTCTTCTCCAGGCTAAACAATCCCAGCTCCCTCAGCCTCTCCTCGTAGGGCTGTGCTCGAGGCCTCTCACCAGCCTCGTTGCCCTTCTCTGGACACATTCAAACATCTCAATGTCCTTCTTAAATTGAGGGGCCCAGAACTGGACACAGTACTCAAGGTGTGGTCTAACCAGTGCAGAGTACAGGGGCAGAATGACCTCCCTGCTCCTGCTGGCCACACCATTCCTGATGCCGGCCAGGATGCCATTGGCCCTCTTGGCCACCTGGGCACACTGCTGGCTCAGAAAATCACAGAAATTACAAAGGGGGAAGGCTGTTAAATCAAGACTTAGTGCTGAATCAAAAAACAAAGCTCAGATACTTTCAGTCAGGATTTTAATCTTTCATCCCTAGTCCACCTATAATACCAGAAAATGATTCATTCCTATGCCAAGGCAGATTTATTCTTGCTGTAGTACACATTCTGATGTGCTTTGTCCTGCCTATATGCAAATACTTTGAATGATATTTCCACCTCTACCCTCCAGAGATTACTCTGCTGCTGATCTATTGTATCAGTAATGCATATTTTTTCCTAACAAATAATTCTGCATGAGTTTTACTTCCTTTCTTTTATTTTTTTCCCCAACATCCTGTCTCTTTCAAAATCTTTTCTTGTCTTTGTGATTTTTGTTGCATATTTTACCACTTACATTTGCTATAGCAGGAGTGGACTTCCTAATGGAGTGAATATATATTCCCTATACTTGTGGTGGAAGAGCAAATGAATAAGTAGCTGGTAAAATATGCTCTAGTCACTACTCACATTGTACCTAGTGCATTTATTTTTGAAACCATTGATGTTCTTCCTCACCCACCGTGCTGCTTTTACAGTTCTTAGCACTCTCAAGGATCTTAAATGGAGACATGCCAGCTGCCATGCAAAGGTGGGACAAGATGATGGTCTTGTTTCCTACCAGATATTGAGGTAAAAGACCTCTGGTGTGAATGACAAAGGGAATAAAAGGGAAAATAGTTGTGTCTTTCACTTACTGAGTCTGAGCTCTAATGTTCAGCACTGCTAAGTCTGGGTCCAAATCTTTTACCATATTGCACATTGAAGGTGTGACAACAGATGATACCATTGCATTAGCCATGAGCTGCTTCTCTCCACAGTAAGTTGCTGGCAGGTCTCAGTGACATGCATTTAAACACCAAACACTTTTGCTATAGATAAACTGATATAGAAGTTTTCTTGAGCAACAAGCTCTTAGTAAAGATGAGTCTGCAGCACTATCAAAGAGTGGCTTTGGTTGGTTTGAGACTGACTGGCACACAGTTTAACCGCAGTGTAACTGAGGGAAGGGGAATATCCTTTGCAAACAGCTGGACTCTGCCAGCGACAAGAACTGTGACTGGCTGGAGCTTCAGATGAGCAAAGCAGGGAGCAGAAGTACTCCTGGGTACATTTTTCATCAACACTTTCAGGTGAAGAGTAATTGGATTGGTTTAGATGGCAAGGGGTAAACTCTAGTTAAAAGCAGATGGAGGGGTTTTGCTTTATCTTGGAAAGAGTTAAGTTTAAGCTAGCTAAATGGTGGATGTTTGAGCAGTGGCTTACATGATTAGCAGGAGGCTTGCAAAGTCAAGACCATGAGAAAGTGAAAAGAAGCCATCCATCTTGGATATGACAGAAGAAGGGATCTTGTGAAGTGTGTAAAGGATAGATAGCTGTGGTCAAAGCATCTTTGGAACACAGTGTTTAGAGTGGCACTCTGGAGAGAACTCAGCTGTGTGAGACTATGTTGTTCAAGGTCAAGCATTTTTCACAGAGTGTGCAGGAACTTGATGTGGTATGAAGGGAGTTTTAGCCCTGCTGCTTCATGGGAGGAGATAAAGAATGCAGATGTTAACACTAGTACAGACTCTAATACTCACTGCGAGGCTAAAGAGGCTGTTGTCAAATGAGACATCCCACTGCATGTTCCTCCTGCTTCCAGTAGTTTTCATGCAGCCATGCTGCTAGCTGGTTTGGTAGCCGTGCTGCAAGCCTGAGTGACAAGCAGAATAACGGAGTTGTATACAGAGACTGAGAATAGAATAGAATAGAATAGAATAGATTCAACCAGGTTGGAAGAGACCTCCAAGATCATCTAGGCCAACCTAGCACCTAGCCCTATCCACTCAACTAGACCATGGCACTGAGTGCCTCATCCAGTCTTTTCTTGAACACCTCCATGGACGGTGACTCCACCACCTCCTTGGGCAGCCCATTCCAGTGGCAAATCATTATTGCAACGCTATTTTAACCACTCTAAACTTCATCTGATAACTAAACACCTGTGAGGAGATGTCAGAGAGACAGACCCAGATTTTAGCCTGTAAAGAAAGAGACAAGTCTGGAGCAGAGAATGGTCTCTAGGTCATCAGCATAGAGAGAGCAGATGAGTTTGGATTGGTGGATAAAATTGCATTTTTTCCTTACCTTTATAGGTGTTCTTTTCAATACGTCAGTTGACACATTTCTGTTTGAGAATTGCTTCACACTCAGCATATTGCAGCAGATTGATTTTCATCAAGATCACGATGTGATGTCTTGTATCTGAAGATCTAAGCTGTGCTAGTCCCTCCTCTGAGTTTGCGATACTGTAAATTCATGCTCGATTTGCTCTTTCCCCTGATTCTGCTCTGTGTTTCTATATTTTGGATTATTTACCTTCTAAGAGATTAGCTGATCATTTTCCAGGGTATGTTGTTTGATTTTTCCAGGGCCTCTGAATTATTGCTTGCCAATCTCACAGTGATGCATGAAGTGCTTCTCATCATGCAAGGAAAAGGAAGTTTCTATGCCCTTGTGGTCTGCATGCTTTACAGCACAGCCCTTGCAAGATAAACTGAATGATCATGTGATGGTTTGGGTGTTACCTACTCCCCCCCTCCTTTGGAAAATCACCCAGACTAGACTCAGCAGCTCTGGAAATTGAATGAAGCTTTATATTTACAGATTAGCACAATATACAAGCAGATATTTACAGTATCTACAGTTATATACAGAAATATACAAGTTAAAAGGTAATACAGAAACACAACTCCCATCCCAGAAACCTGAGTCCCCAGGAGGGGCTCTCAACCACCCTTTCACCTTCCTCCCACCTTACCCAAGACTTTGCCTTACGCTCAAAGTAGTTTGGAGGGTCGGCCAGAGGGGTTAGGAAGCAGATGGATTAGTCACACAGACGGCAGGTTAGGTTAGAGAGAGAAGTGCAGCCCAAAGCCCCAGAGAGAGACTCAAAGAGCGACTTCCTTATCTATGTTTGTGTTCTTGTTCTTATACATCTCAGCAAGCCTATGAGTGAAGTAGACATCACCATTGTTTCCTTTTCACAGCCTGTAATCTAATTCTCCTTACCAAAACATTCCAGCTAGGCTCAAACTAGCACAGATCACTGAAGCTAAGATATTGGTTTTGGGTACTGATGATCCCCTGACCATTTCAAGTTATAGGATCTCTGTTTGTTCTCTTCTAGTCTCTCTTTCCTTCCCATATATACCTTATGATACTGTGTTTAATTCCTATTTCTTTGGAGGCAACGACTCTCATGAATTTTGTGTAAAAGTTATGAGGAGTCAGTGACATGTTTAAAGCCTTGCACACAGCAACTGAAACACCTCACAAGCAATATACAATGCATTTATAGGGTAGGACAGTTACATAATCAAGTGTCACAGATTACAGCAAACACAGAGTATAGATACATATTCCAAACCCTCTCCTCTTTCATAAATGGCTTAGAAAAGCTAAGAAAGCATATTTAACAAAATATGTAGCCTTTTTAATTGAATAAAGGTACTTGGCTCTTGACAAGCCATAACTATTTAAAAAGCTATTCAAAATTAATGACACCATTTGTGGAAATTCAATGAAGGCTCCTTCAGAATATTAGTAAAATGCTGTGCATTTGAGAGCATATTTTTCTAATACAAATTAAATTTGTGTTTCTGTTGTGAAATTTCCAGTGTGCTTTAAAAAGCATTTAGAATAAAAAAACCCTACCTTTAAATTTGTACATTACTTTGATTGTTACGAACAAACAGAGCTGCTTAGAAATTGTGTGTACCTTCAGAAACACTTCAGTAAAATATGAAAATGGCATGTAAAGGAGAAAAAAAAAAGAGTCATAGAATCAATCAACCAGGTTGGAAGAGACCTCCCAGATCATCCAGTCCAACCTAGCATCCAGCCCTATCCAGTCAACCAGACCATGGCACTAAGTGCCCCATCCAGTCTTTTCTTGAACACCCCCAGGGACGGTGACTCCACCACCTCCCTGGGCAGCCCATTCCAATGCCAAATCACTCTCTCTGGCAAGAACTTCCTCCTAACACCCAGCCTATATGCAGTAAACTATCCCAAAGTTTTCAGTGGGGAAAATGAGTGTATTTTGCTCCATTAGAATAAGATAGTGTTATTTTATGGAACAAAATAAAATGAAAAGTTATAAAGTTCTCCCTGGGATAAAACAGTGGAAATAGAGGAGCTGTTTTTCTAATACACTGAAGAAAGGTTAAAAAGGCAACGAATTGAAGACCTTCTTCCCAGACTAACCATGGAGTAAGAAACACCAGGGGAGAGAGTGTGAAAGCAAGAGAGAATTTTTCATCTTAATTACAAAATGTTTACATTTTCATTAAGTCCATTTTCTAGTCTTGACTAATTTGCTAGGAGAAACTCTAACTGAAACTGCAAAAAGTGGATAGCTACCTTATCTGAACACTAGGTCAATCTTCTGGTGTTTATTAATAAATAAAAATGAAAAATGAGAAGTCAGTTCTCATTCTTGGCTTAATTTGTAGCTATTAAAGGTATTTATTAGTGCTTCCAGGAAAAAAAATCAGAGGTGTGCTGGGTTTGGTTCAATTGTTTTTGTGTAGACTGATGAAAAACAATGCTCCAGTCGGAACAGGAGCTCTAGTTTATGTGATGAAAGGGCTGCCTCCAGCCACACAGAGAAGCACAGAGGCACAAGGGTAAGTGGGAGAATCTGGATGATTGCCTGCCCCGGCTGTGCCTAGGGCTGTTCCTATGTACTCAGCCTTGCTGCTGGCTGGACCTGTGGGCATGGCAGCCTTGCCTTGGCTGGGCTACAGAATTTGTTAACCCCTGTACACTGAGTACCCTGGAGAAACCACAACATGCATACCATAAATTGCTCTCTGTCAAATGTGTGGGATTCTTCTACTATTGAATGGACCATAGCACTTTCCATGAAAGTGTTCACTGACAATGAAAAAGTCCTGGTGTGCCAACTTTGGTTGGTGAAGCTGGTGGTGTTCTTGCCACAAGCATAGTGTTAGTATGATTCAATTGTTCTATGTGTATATATAGTATTAATATATTGCATATATTAATATTCTTCAATACAGTGTACTGTATTTCACCCCATGTTTCTGAACTGCATCAAAGTTAATATCCTGCCACCTAACCATGCATTTAGACTCTCCAAGTCTTTTTGCTGTGATCTCAAAGTAAAGCACAGCAATGGCAGCTGCCTGAAAGCCCTACTCTTTTAGACATCTAAAGGCGAGTGCTTTGTCTGCCAAAGAAATGATGCACTTTTGACATACAAATAAGATTCATATTTGCAAATAGAGTAGATTGAGACAGAAAAGCTTTCATTAATTTATGGTCTTGCACAGATGCACACCTTTACAGAGCATTGCGGTAGACTAAGGCAACCTTCATGTCTTGCATACATCCAGAGGTTCCAGGGCTAAGTCACAGTACACCAATGTGTGGCAAGGAGCATTCAGTCGTTGCTCATTCCTTGTGCCTGTCCCAACACTGCCAAAATGCCTGGGGAGCACTCAAAAAGTGAATCTCTGGGTATGTGATGCTTTTGGTTAATGCAGCCGAATCTAAGGGAAAAGGGAAGATGAGCCAGAAGCTGGAGCATGATAATTTGCATGCCTGCTCCTGACCCTGCCTGCTCATGGCTTGACTAATCTTTCCCTGCATGTATTTTGCAATCCAAATTACACACACTAAGTGCTCGTATTTTTGGGCAGCCCCTCACCTCCTGCAGCGTATGCCGTGAAGAGTTGCAGAGAAGTGGCTTTGTGCTGCCTTATGTATATGAACACAACAATTATATACAGAAAAGGATGACAATATCTTAGAACTGACCTTGGAAACTGCTTTTTGTGTTATGTTGTGTTCTGCTTGGTTTTTATTCCGTGCAGGTTCTGAGAGACAAAGGCAGCTCTCTGTTTTTAATTACTGTAAGTAGCTTGTAAGTAGCTGGAACAGCTTTTTATGCAACCTGATTTGAATATATTCCAAGCTGCAGATAAACACCTATTTTAAAGGCACAGCATGCTCATCGTGGCTTTCTGCCAATCAAACAGTTGTCACTTGCTAGACAGTCCTAAACAACTTCTGCTCCTGCCTTGATTTGCTGTCTGACTGATGAAAACGGCAGGGCTTCTCCCCTTCCCCCCCCGCCCCGTCTTTTTCCCTGAACCAATGTCACCACATGGCAGGAGAATTCAGCCACTGCTGCTCAGAACAAGGCACTGTTTGTGCTGCTGGCCCCAAGGGCTTGGATAAGGACCCCCCGAAAGCCTAAGAAGCTGTTTATCAGTGTAATTCCCCAAGAATCCTCTGCTTTTTACATCTCCTTGGGGTGGGCATGGAGGTGCAGAGGGTTTAGTCGGTTTTATTTTGATTTTTAAACTTTTGAAAACTCTCTCTAGACTGGCAAAAATGTAAATCCAGATGTCTTTTTCTTAACTCTGGCCAGTCAGGCTGTGCACAGATTGTGTAAGTGTTATGATCTGGAACAGTAACACTCAGAGACTTAATCTGAAGCAAAGCTAACATGAGAAGTGCATCAAGTTTTTTTAACCCCAGTTCTATTTCCATGGCAGAGTTATGGGGGAGCTTTGCTATTGTAGCAGATCAGCAGCTTAGCACCCAACGTAGCTCAGTACTTCTATAGATGACACAGATGAACCCTAGTATCTTTGGCTCTGTCTTCTCCTTTACCTCTTCTTGGACTCCCTGCGCACTTGCTGGGTTCTAGGGTCCAAGCAATTTGAAGAAAGTCATAGAAATATTTTCTCTGGACTACTGAAAACACTCTAACCTCTGGTTCCTGCTTTTGAGACTCTGATGTTTTGGGATCCTTTATGATTTCAAGTACATTTAAAATATTTTTTCTTTGTCCAGTGACTTTATTTCAGCCAAATTTTTGTGATGGCTGAGTCAAAACACTGATTGGTGGTACCAATCCTGCACTTTATGGCTCCTGATTATTTGTGGTTACTAAATTATTTTCATTGAAATTGTGCTACTTCGAAGCTAGCTAGAATGTTTTGGTGAGAAGAACTAGATTGCAGGCTGTGAAAGGAAAAGCTTTGGATAGCCAGCTCTGTTAAACTGTTGACCCTGCCATGAACTGAAAAAATATTTGAATTCTGATGGCTGGGATTCTTAATTATATCTCTACTGTTGCTTAAATAATTTTTTCCCTTGGAAATAGAAGTCTTCCTTGTCTGACCATCATCTCAGAGACTTTGCACGGTACTTTTCATTGTCTTTTCTTTCTTTCTTTGCTTGGCTTAGGTGAGATGCTACACACTTCTAATAAATGAGGAGAAAAAGAAGGAAGAAGAAATGTTTCCCTCCGTTTCTCTTCTCTGCTGCACATTTTGTTTCTGATGGAGTCCTTTGAAAGAGCTTAAGTTGCTGAAAGAGACTGGTCACGATGCAAAACACTCCTTCCGCATTCTTACTCTTGTTTGCTTTTACTGACTTTTAGTTTTTAACTATGTCTTTTCTTAGAAGATTATTTGAAGAATGCAATAGGTTTTATGGAATCATAGGATCAGTCAGGATTGGAAGGGACCACAAGGATCATCTAATTCCAACCCCCCTGCAATGGGCAGGGGGGTTATCTTCAATTATAACTCGTTGCCTGCCAACAATACCTTCTCTGTGTCTATGGTGTCCTCTGGATTGTGTATGTTGCTGATTTGGACAATTATGGAAAGAAAACAGAAAATGGCCTGTTAGGATTCTGAACAATCATGGAAAACCACCCCAGGAAATGGCCTGTTAGGATGTTCAGCACATTTTCTTACCACTACAGATATAAGATATTCCATAGCTCTTCCTATATAATATCAGTTATATTTTGTAGCATTTCCATTTGTTTAGTTTGTTTTCTGCTTCCCACACTAAGGTTGTGTATGTTTAACCTTTTCCACTTTCCTATTTCTATTAGTAAAATAGATGTTATCCATAAAAATCTTCTCTCCCTCTCTGTCTTGCTGTCTTGTGAGGCCACTGCATAAGTGTCCTTAATATATTCTACGACAGCATGTGTCTGACTACAGAAACTCTCTCCATGCTTAGTGTTTATGTAGTTCAAATCTGTTTAAACAGCTATTTCCCTTTCCATCTTTGTCAAATGTTTGCCCTCAGCTTTTTCATTTTTACTTGCAAGGCAGGTTTTCCAGGGCCTATGTCTTTGTGTTTGTTGATGGCTTTTTCTCAGAAGTTACAATCTGTCAACGCTAGAACTAGTTGGGAACTTTCCAGTGAAAAAGCTTCTTTGTTTTATTCTTTTAATTCAAAAGTACCTTTTGTAAAATTGAAGACAAATCTCTTGTAGAAGGTATTGGGTTCCCCAGCACCCAGGCATATTTTGAGTTGTTACAGTCTGGATAGACGAGCCAGCAGTGTGCCCAGGTGGCCAAGAGGGCCAATGGTGTCCTGGCCTGCATCAGGAATGGTGTGGTCAGCAGGAGCAGGGAGGTCATTCAGCCCCTGTACTCTGCACTGCTTAGACCACACCTTGAGTATTGTGTCCAGTTCTGGGCCCCTCAATTTAAGAGGGACATTGAGATGCTTGAACGTGTCCAGAGAAGGGCAATGAGGCTGGTGAGAGGCCTCGAGCACAGCCCTACGAGGAGAGGCTGAGGGAGCTGGGATTGGTTAGCCTGGAGAAGAGGAGGCTCAGGGGTGACCTTATTGCTGTCTACAACTACCTGAGGGGTGGTTGTGGCCAGGGGGAGGTTGCTCTCTTCTCTCAGGCAGCCAGCACCAGAACAAGAGGACACAGCCTCAAGCTACACCAGGGGAAATTTAGGCTTGAGGTGAGGAGAAAGTTCTTCACTGAGAGAGTCATTGGACACTGGAATGGGCTGCCCAGGGAGGTGGTGGAGTCGCCGTCCCTGGAGCTGTTCAAGGCAGGATTGGACGTGGCACTTGGTGCCATGGTCTAGCCTTGAGCTCTGTGGTAACGGCTTGGACTTGATGATCTATGAGGTCTCTTCCAACCTTGGTGACACTGTGATACTGTGGTAACAATGTTTTGTGAAACTGAATGTATGCTTCTTGCTCCTGCTTAAGCTTTCATCTGCTTGAAATGCTGCTGGAAGGCCTAGCAGTGGAAAACAGTGGAACAGCACAGGATGTCTATACTGGTCAAGGCTTCTTCCTGCAGGAAACAAAAGACCTCAACCATTATTCATAGTGGCTACTATGAAAGAAAAGGATATTTATCAAACTAAGATGAATAATAATGGCAATATTGGCTTAGCATTGGCAGCATTATGGAGCAGTTACAACCCAGGCAGATGTAGGTGCTCCCTAGTTTCAAACTTAGAAATGTTCCAAACAGCTTCTCACTGCTGCAGGTCAGCAGCAGGTTCATTCATTACCACTACTACTAATTTCCCTGAAAGATGTGCTTAATTAAGCTGGCTGCTACCACGAATTTAAAGGCAAACTGCTAATGTGAGCTATTTATTCCATGCACAATTGCACATACTGCCAATACTGCCTATAATAATACAGAAATGTTGTTGTGATTACTAAGTGTGTGTGGTAAAAGACTGAAGACATTTTGTCACTTGGCACCTGTGGAGTTTAAAATATGTTGGCTAGGAATTGACATTGAAAAAAAAGAAACCAAACCTAAAAGAAAAAGAATAATTGTCACTAAAATATATCACCACTCCTAAAGACGACGTGTTGAAGCATGGCAGATGAAGCACGGTGATTGTTTCAGCTGGCACCAGCAACTCTCTACAGGAACTGTGTTTTCTGTAGTTCACTCTTTCACCTGTGTTGGGCTTAGATATGTATTTAAGTTTGCAGATGACACCAAGCTAGGAGCAGGTGTTGATCTGTTGGAAGGTAGGAGAGCCCTGCAGAGGGACCTGGCCAGGCTGGATGGGTGGGCAGAGGCCAATGGGATGAGATTTAACAAGGCCAAGTGCAGGGTTCTGCACTTTGGCCACAACAACCTCAAGCAGCACTACAGGCTGGGGACAGAGTGGCTGAAGAGCAGCCAGGAAGAAAGGGACCTGAGGGTGCTGGTAGATAGTAGGCTGAAGATGAGCCAGCAGTGTGCCCAGGTGGCCAAGAGAGCCAATGGCATCCTGGCCTGTATCAGGAACAGTGTGGCCAGTAGGATGAGGGAGGTTATTCTTCCCCTGTACTCAACACTGGTCAGGCCACACCTTGAACTGTGTCCAGTTCTGGGCTCCTCAATTCAAGAGAGNGAAGTTGTTGGCAGAGAGAGTGATTGGCATTGGAATGGGCTGCCCAGGGAGGTGGTAGAGTCACCGTCCCTGAAGGTGTTCAAGAGAAGCCTGGCTGAGGCACTTAGTGCCATGGTCTGGTTGACTGGCTAGGGCTGGGTGCTAGGTTGGACTGGATGATCTTGGAGGTCTCTTCCAACCTGATTGATTCTATTCTACTGAAACACAGGGGAAGAAAGCTGGAGGATCAAAACTCAAAGCCTTAGGATTAACAATAACAAATTGTCAGTTATATTGCAATGGGTTTATTCAGAAATCCCTTCACATATACAAGGCTCCTTGAGTGTGTGCATTATCTCCTGGTATGTAGAAATGTATTTTGCCATGGCTCAGCCAACACTAATGTATTTATTATTCATCTGATACCAGACCAGGCTTTAAGCTGTGTAATGCTTTCTTCACTATTTCATTGTTTATTTGCTTTAATGAATACCCATGAGCCAGAGTCTGAATGCAGACCTGTTGTTTTACTCATGCTTGGCAGGAAAAACTTCAAAAGAACATGTCTATTTTTTTCTTTTTTTCATGATGCTAAACTCCCAACTGGAGATTATTTAAGTGGTAATATTACTTCTTCTCAATGTTCCAGATATTCATGTGCAAAGATATTGGAGCTCTTAAGACTCTGCAAAATTAACCTTTTCTTAACATTGTTTTATATCATGTTGGTAACTTAAACTCAGGCAGTATGAAAGTCTTAGTTCATTGCTGCTTCAGTTCACTCCAGAAAACAAATGCATCTGATCATTGCAAGCTTTGCCCAAGAATTACTAAACTTGAAATTAATTAATGTATTTGAAAATAACACTCCTGAGAAGGCCTTAAAAAATAAGCAGTTCAACAGGATGTTCATGTATGGTGTTGGAGGTAGAAAAGGCAATCTGTCACTTAGAAACCAAAGCAGGGAATACTAAAATGTGAAAACAATTATTTTACCTCCATCTCATTCTAATGAGACCCAGAATGGGGTATTTTGTACACCATTCCATAGCCATCCAGTGGAAAGAAAATGCAAGGAAACAGATAACCTAATTCCTCATGTTATACCTAATGAAATCCAACCCATTGCCTTCATGCAAGAAAAGAAGAAGAAACAAACCAAAAAAATCATTTCATCATGCTCTGAAAGACTAAAATTGGGAGGCGATTCTGAAGAAACCATAGTTTCTAATAAATAGATTACAGTATAGCATGGTACTAAACTAAAGCAAAGGTGTGACACTGTTAACAAAAGCAAACAAACCAAAGTGAACCAAACCAAAAGCAGAGCATTGCAGCACTTAATAAAATTAGCCACTGAGACAAGTGACTTAGTGATTCAGCCTAATTCAGTCCGGTCTCTAGCCAAAAGCAGAGCAGACCATGGCCCTCAGATGGCCTCTTTCTACCAAACTGATCCTTGAATCTGCCTTTTGATATTGGCTAAGCTGGGCACCAGCTCCCCCCTAAGGATGTAACTCTTGGCCTGAGCTCAGCTGGAGACACACAAATGCCCTGCAGAAGGAGCCCTGCTCCTAAGCAGGAGTGTAGCAAGGAAAAATTTGGTTCCTTTCCATCTGGGGTTTACTTAAAAAAAAAAATACATGACCACCATTTAAATTTTCTGTTTCTTGTGTAGTTTGGCTGGCTGGGCTCATGGCTGGGGCTGAGTAGATTGGTTTTGTGTGAACAGCTGAAATTTCTGAGGTTGGCCTATATTCAGCTACAGAGAGCTTAAAATAAAGCACAGAGAGATCAGTGGGAGAATGGAAAAATCATGCTGTAGAAGTCAGTACGTGTTCACTCTGTGAAGTTAAGGCTGATGATAATAGGCTTGCATATTGGTAAGAACAATAGGGTTTACTTTCAGTGTGTTAAATTTCTCTTCTTGTAATGCTAGAGGGTATAAAAGCATGTAAGTGTGGTGAAGAGACACAAGCCAGGCCAAATCTTGATAGGCATTTGAATTCTGCCAAAAAAACCCTTCAGTATGACAACTGGAAAATGTAGAGGACAAAATTGAACTGGGAGAGAAACAAACAGTTGAGGAAGCAGTATCAGAGCTGCCCTGGCCATAGAACCATAAAATTGTTTCATCTGGAAAAGACCTCTAAGATCATCAAGTCCCTGTGCCCTTTAAAACAAAAGCAGTTTGTGCAAGAGCTCCCATATTAATGTTCCAGATCACAGGATGTTAAGGGTTGGAAGGGACCCAAAGAGATCATCGAGTTCAACCTCCCTGCCAGAGCAGGATCATACAGTCCATCTTAGGTCACAGAGGAAGGCATCCAGACAGGCCTTGAAATTCTGTATAGAAGGAGACCCCAGAACCTCTCTGGGAAGCCTGTTCCAGTGCTCTGTCACCCTTACAGTAAAGAAGTTCCCCCTTGCATTGAGGCAGAACCTCTTTTGCTGCAACTTACACCCATTGCTCCTTGTCCTATCACAGGGAGCAAGTGAGCAGAGCCTGTCCCCTTGGTTACTGCAAAATATTCTGCTGAGGTCAGTCTTCTATTAAGACAAGAGGCAGGTAACAATAATAACTAATAACAATAATAACTAACCATGTATGCTGATGCTATCTATGTATTCTTAGGGCAATGATCTCCCTGGCTACATTTTTACTGGAATGGACCAGGGATTGCTCTCTGGCCCTGAGGCTGGAGCATGATGAATGTCCAGACAGCTAAATGTTTTTTTTTCCTAAACCAGGCTGACTGAATGTGGGCTGCCTGTTGGCTTTGAACCTGGACTAACCCATGAACGATCACCAAGCGTGGCTCTTGTACAGAACTTCAACACCTCTGGTTCGCTCAGGCTTTTTGAGGAGCAGCATGATAGAAGATCTTCTCTAGCTGATCTTGGCTGAGTTTCAGGTGTAAGGTAAAGCTGAGCATAAACAGCTGCTTTTCCAAAGGCATCATAGAATCTTTTCAAATGCTATTTTCTCAGGAAGAAAAAGGAAAAAAGACTGAAGCATCAAAAACAATGCAAAATGAGTTCAGCTTACTGAAAATTAATTTTTGAGGAAACTACTGAGATTCCCCCCCCCCCAGGAAACATTTTTCTTGGGTCTCTGAGCATAAGTGAGTGTGGTGGGTGAGACTGATCCTTGCTATGCACTTCTCAGGTGTTTGACAGTTTTTTCAGTGACTCTCCAATGCAAAATGTAAAAGCAAATTCTTCATCTGGGATCAGAAACAAGGTATGCCTCAAAACAGAGGCTCTACTGCCAGCTAGAGCAGTTAGACTCTGCTTGTCTTAGTTTGTAACTCTCACTTGCCCCATAAAGATGAGCCATTGCAAGAAATGGAAGTACTCAGATCCCAGCTCAGTCTTGGCTGCCTCTGGTGATATGAGAGCATCAAGTCCCCTTAGGCTGAAAAGAGCCTCAGAATGGTTTGCAGCTCCCTGTGCGAATGCTGTACTTAAGAAACTATTTCACAGATGTTGGGAGTAGCAGAAGTATGCCTTCATGATGAGCTTTTGGATTGAAATGTCTGAGTGAATTAATGAAAAATCCAAATGCACCAGGCCAGTTTGGTCTCTGAAGTGGCATTTGAGCGTCTCCACTCAGGCGTGCAGGGAGTTCAGTAGTTGAAGTGCAGAAATCAATTACTTTCAGGTACTTCCAAGGCCAAGGAGGTATCTGAGAAGAACTCCTTAGAATTCCTCTCTGAAAATCTCAGGTCAAATTGAGGCAGAATTTAAGTGAGAAAAATCAGTCTCCATGTTTTTTCTTGCTTTATTTTTTTTGTGTGTCTATTCTTATATTCTGCATTCCAAAAAGAAGTTTTCATAATGCATAAAGAACAATGCAAGTTCCACACCCCAGTAACTTAAGGAAAATAAAGAGACCTGAACTTCACCAACAACATCTTGGAGATATTCCCAAGGTTCACTACAGCCATAAAACCAGCAAATTCCCAGTGTAGGACACCTTGAGTGAGACTGCCACACTTGTTACCATATTATAATTGGTAACAGGACCGGCATTGCACTGAACCACTTACTGCAGCAGGTAACCCCACAGCATCTTTCTGGGGGTGTTGGGAGGGCAATGCTCTGGGATACATCACTGTCTGATTGACTTTGGATGTCTTTCCCCAGAACACAAGTTGGTATAGAATAGAATACAATCAACCAGGTTGGAAGAGACCTCCAAGATCATCCAGTCCAACCTAGCACCCAGCCCTAGCCAGTCAACCAGACCGTGGCACTAAGTGCCTCATCCAGGCTTTTCTTGAACACCTCCAGGGACAGTGACTCCACCACCTCCCTGGGCAGCCCATTCCAATGCCAATCACTCTCTCTGTGAAGAACTTCCTCCTAACATCCAGCCTATACTTCCCCCAGCACAACACACTGGTGTTTTGATAATGACTATGGCTTTGCATACAGCCAACACAAGTTTTGATGAATAAGCTTCATGAAATTGGACACACTTCAAAAGCTTCTGTAAAAGTTTTTTGAGAGAGTCAAGATATTTTGTGTGAAACAAGGACAAATCATTTATCATCATCTGTTTTTTTTTTAATCCATAGCCTAGATGGAGGCTTCAGAAAAAAAAAATGAAAAGGACACCTTTATATGAGTGTTAGCCATTTTCTATTGACCTCTGGATATTTCAGTTCTGCTTTGGAAAAATAATAATAACAACTATTTTTTATGATTTCTTCCTCAAGTGGCTTTTTATTTAAACAGATGCTTTCATTTTTAAGATGGAAATCTTTATTTTCAATAAGTGCCAGGCTCTAGTGAAGAGAAAATGCAAATCTCAAATCACTCATCTCCTCTTTCTTGCAAACACAAAAATCTTTTGTTCCTAAACAGAAATTAAGTGGTAGAGAAAAAAAAGTCCCAACCTCATGACTTGAAAGAAAATGTGGCAATACTTATCAAGCTCTCCCTCTCTTTCCTTAGTATTTAGAAGGCTCAATTATATTTTCTTGTTGGCATTAAGATTCTCAATTATGCAGTTGTCTGCTTACTTTGAATAAATGAAAGACTGTGCCAGAAAAAGGAGCAGAGAGAGAAAGAGGGAGAGAGAGGGAGAAGATAGAAACTCATTACCTCTTGCAAACTGCTAATCATTGTAAACAGCCACAGAGGCCAAAGGAGACTGCAGAAAATTACTATCAAGCGTGAAGGAATAAAGAATACCCCAGACTATATTCCTGAAGGAAAAAAGAGAAAAAGAAAAAAGTAAAAAAGGTAAAGAAATCTTCATGGTACTAAAGCAACCAGACTGGAAAGAGTAATGGAAATGAAGCACAGTAAGGGGTCCTGCTAAGTCCTGTAAGCAAAAAACATAAAGAAAGGAAGATAGAAACTGATGAAATAAATGGATTTTATTATTATGTTCTGAATATATCAGCAGAGCAGGTCTCTGTACCAGAGAGTGCTCTTGGTCTTTTATTAGCAGGGCTCCTTTTTATTTGCTTTCTTTTTTTTCCATGTCACCTCCCCATCTATTCCTCTATTCTTTCCTTTGCTGGCTGTGAGCTGCAACATGAGGAAAAGCTCTGCTTCCCAACCAGCTGGCAGCGAGCCTCTCTGCTGAGTCAAACAGCCAGAAAGCACCAGCCTGGCCATCTTGGAGAGGATGGCAGTGACTTTCAGCTCTGGCTTTGACCTCCATCTCAAACTCTTTGCCCAGAGCCATGCTCTTGAGGATGAATCAATGGTAAGGATTACAAAAGAGGCTTGGTTGGATGCAGATAGAAAGCTCCAGGCATTGAAAGTAATATCAAAGTAGCAGCTTTTGCAGGCCCTGTTTCAGAAATTCTTCACAACACTGGCCCCAGTGGTCCCAGAGCCGTTTAAGGGGTTTATTGCTTGCTTGGCAGCCCAGGCTAAAGCTGTGTTGCTACCGAGTGAATTACATGCTAAATATTAGCACTGTAGCTAAGAAAGCTTTCCCTCTCTGGTTTTACCTCTATCAATATTAAAGATAAAGCTAAGTCTCTGGATGGGAATATAGCTCCTAGAGTTCAACAAAGAGACCTGCTGAATCAGAAGAGCATAATTTAAGGACTTCATATTTCACAAGAAAGAAAGAAAAAAAGGATCTGTACAAACAAAAGAAAAAGAACTTCATTTTGCTAAAGAACAATTTAGCAAAAGGAAGTCAGATTGCAGAGAAATGGTGCCATGCAGCCTGAGGTTTTTTTTTCCTTAGGTGTGCTTTTATCTTTTTATATTTAGAATTAACTTGCAATCAGGACTTTCTTTTGAGTAGATTCTGGGTTTGAACATGCTAAGCTGATGTAAATTCATGCAAGCAATATTTGACGTCTTCAAAACCACAAAAGAAACATTTGCATTGTCTAAAAAAAAAAACAACACCCTGGAAGTTAAAATTTATATTAAGAGTAAGCTAAATTTCCAGAGGGAGTTCCTTCAGTCTCATGTCCAAACCTTTGTGTGTACAAGTGTTGTTAACACATATGAAAACTAGAAATAGATTCTGGTTTGGGCACAGAGCATGACAGAGTAACCTTTGCTTTCTGTGAGAATTTATTTGATCACTTCTGTGTTTTAAGAAGGAATTTCTTTATTCAAAAACAGCCTTACCAGCTTTGACACAAAGTTGCAGCCCAATTAGTGTCTGACTTTGACTCAGCTTAATGCAGCAATGGGTTACATAAGACTCTTAGCTCAGCCTCTACTTAGCATCTGTGCTACGCTACTGATGGCACCAAATCCTGTTGATTCTGGATAACCCTCTATTTAAAATCCTGGATGTGCAAGCCACAACTTCAGCCAAAGCAAAACTCTCTCCAATTCCTTCTTTTTGCTGTCCTGAAAGTGGCTTTATTACTAGATCTGTCATGGTTAATGGGACTGATGCACAGAGGAGGGATGAGTGGTGTCCTGTGAAGAGGTGTGATTAATTTTCCACGGTGCTATTCTGAATGGGTGTATGTGAGTCTCATGTGAGACTGATTTCTGCTGTGAGGAAGGAATCTACTGAAGATTGTTTCAATATATGGGAGCAAATATATTTGCCTTCTCTGTTTATCATGGAAAAATTAGTTTCTAAGCTGTAGGTTAGAAGAAGAGCTTTCCTCTGAAGTTCTTTCCTTTACGCTGTGTTCTGTGCACTTTCCACCACTAGAGTCATGCTGGGATCTACCTATGTTCAGCAGCTCACCATGGTGAAGTTTCTTCAGCGAGAACATAAATGATGCTTGCTGACAGCACGTGTGGCAAGCTAAAGTTAAGCAAACACACAATAGACATACACTTTATGTTACCATTCAAAAAAATATAAGCATCCTGATTACTGTTCAGACCTATGTGCGACTGGATACAGGTTCTGTGTCGAGCCCCAGCAAAAGGATCTTGTCCAATTGTCTTATGAAAGCCAAATAATCTTGTGATGTTCAACCTACTTCCCCTGTGAGGACCTGAATAAGAAATAAGTTGTGCAAATGTTTCGTTCTGTATCATTTGGTAGTTAATATTGTGTAGTCCCTTGGGGAAAAGGTGAAAGGATTTAAATGAAGGCATCATCATTACAGGGTAAAGGGAGAGCAAAATTGAGATTTATTCCCCTTCTCAAATTTCTGCTTATGGGAAAAATGCACACAGCTTGAAGAGTTGAGCATGTGTGTGGTTTAGTGCTATTTTTTATACCAGAGACTGTTTCTTCATTATTCTTTTAGAAGGCAATGGATGTGTTTATATAATGAGAAGGGACAGAAAAGGAGAGCATTCTGAGGCAGCGCTTCAGAATGCTCTATTTACAAGGTTTAGTAATGTCAGGACGAGGCGTAATGGGTTTAAACTGGAAGAGGGGAGATTTAGACTGGATGTTCATAGAATCATAGAATGGTTTAGGTCAGAAGGGACCTCAAGGATCATCCAGCTCCCTGCCATAGGCAGGGACACCTCCCACTAGAGCAGGTTGCTCAAGGCCTTGTTAGGAGGAAGTTCTTTACAGTGAGGGTGGTAAGACACTGAACAGGTTGCCCAGGGGGGTTGTGGATGCTTCCTTCCTGGAGGCATTTAAGGCCAGGCTGGATGAGGCCTTGAGCAACCTGCTCTAAGTGGGAGGTGTCCCTGCCTATGGCAGGGAGTTGGAGCTGAAGCCTTTCCTCATTCACAGCTTGTAAACTGGGAATCAAGGCAGCCATGTGTACGCATCTAGCGCTAGCAGCTCAGCAGTATCAACTCAGTTCTTCTTCCTCTGCCTGGAATATTTTGTGTTTTAACTCAGGATCATTATTGTGAGTTTGAAAGTGTCTTTGATGCAGGAGACTTACACAAGGCCCAAAGAGCATCATGAGTACATATGCTGGAGTTAATGCCAAGGCTCCGTAAGCATAGTTAGAATTTTTCCTGGGTTTTCCATTCCTATTTTCCAAGTTCTGATTGTTTAAACTATTTAATTCTGTGCAACGACTTCCTGTCAACCAAAAATCCAAAGAATCTCAAGGAATTTTCCCTGGTTTTTAAAACATTGATAATAAAATTAATATATCTATAGGAAATAATATTCATAACTCATAACCAATTATTAATTTCCAATACACCCCCACACAATGCACTTTGCGATTGGAAAGCCTGTAGAGAGCCTCGGTGCCAAGTAACAATCCTGCAATTGCACAGCCTTCAAGAAAAATCCCCAGATTTTTGGATCTCATGCTGTGTGCTGCAGTTGTTATTTTTCAAAGGAAGTCATCAAGTAAGGGATATTATAAAATAATACCTTTCAATATATTTGATAAAGAGAGAAATTCTTGAACAATTTCACTGTGTTTTTAGAAAGCATCGTCCTCTTTCTAAACTTTTATTTCATTGGGCAGCTGCAGCAGCCTCTCTCCAAACTTCAGCTAGCTACACCACGGTCATCTTCCTTCCCTACAATCTGAGTGACTTCATTTTTCTTTCCAGTCCTTACTAGACTGGAATTTATTAGGCTGCTCTTTGAAAATTGCTGTGGTTTGGCTTCGCTTAGATACCAAAAATAGCACTACATGACCTTAAGTGAAGTTGACTGCCTATTACCTTCCAATCCCCACCAGGCTGGGTCAGGGATTCCCCAGCACCAACACTGCTGCAGACCCAGATGAGTCACCCACCACTCTTCAGCCCTCTGTAATTAGAGGACTTTAAATCTCCCAGGTTAGTCTGGACTTGATGACCTCAGAGGGCTTTTCCAACCAAAACAATTCTATAACAACACAATATTATTCCTCCATGAGCTTCCAGTTCAGCAAAGTATTTAAGTTCATCAAAAGTGAGCAGAAAAAAGCAGCTAAACATAAAGGAGCTCAGCCTAAGTAAAGAGGCACAGTGTGCACCCACAAGTGATGTTAGAGTGACCATCAAGCCTAGTCCTACCAAGCCGGGGGGCCACGAGGCCCCCCGGCCTTTGTCCCACTTCCATTCACCCGGTGTGCACCATGGGGACTCACCAGTGATGAACAGGAGGAGGATCCCTCTGCCCAGTTGGGCATAACTTGGGGTTTCTGCCTTTCCTGGGGCCCATTAAAAAGGGAAGTGGGCAGGGAGGGCAAAGTGGTCACACCTGGGGTGGGAGGAGACTCCAACAGAACCCAGGTGATCTGGGTTTAGGGGATGAAAAGGGAAAATACAGCGTGGGGTGGGAAAGGGGCAGATATGATGGAAAAGGGGAAGTGGTGCTTGTAGGAGAGAAATGGAGAGGAAAAGTATGGAAATGAAAAGAGGAAGATAGGGGAAAAGGAAGGAGATGGAAAGGAAAGGAGGAAGATGGGGGGGAAATAGGAGATAAAGAAGAAAGTAGGGAGCTGGGCGGGGCGGGGGGGGAAGAGAGGTGGTCCTTCTCAGGAGAGGAGAGGCTGAGGGAGCTGGGATTGTTTAGCCTGGAGATGAGGAGGCTCAGGGGAGACCTCATTGCTGTCTACAACTACCTGAGGGGTGGTTGTAGCCAGGAGGAGGTTGCTCTCTTCTCTCAGGCAGCCAGCACCAGAACAAGAGGACACAGCCTCAAGCTGTGCCAGGGGAAATTTAGGCTTGAGGTGAGGAGAAAGTTCTTCCCTGAGAGAGTCATTGGCTACTGGAATGGGCTGCCTGGGGAGGTGGTGGAGTCGCTGTCTCTGGAGCTGTTCAAGGCAGGATTGGACGTGGCACTTGGTGCCATGGTCTAGCCTTGAGCTCTGTGGTAACGGCTTGGACTTGGTGATCTATGAGGTCTTTTCCAGCCTTGGTGATACTGTGAGACTGTGATGATCTTTCAAGGTCTCTTCCAGACCCTAACATTGTGTGATTCTGTGATGGCTGGCAAAATGTGGTCAGAGACACTTTGAATTTTGAACTAGTTGTAAGGATGAGTCAGTTATTACTGCCTGGATCAAAGTTGGTTCTGCAAGGTGATTCTTAAGGAGAAAAATAAATTTGTTTATTCTTTGAGTCCATTCGCACCCATCCAATGTTCAGTTCAGCTAAACATTTGTTTTCATAGGTACATTGTTGAACAACTGTCTGAGTTTCCCTTTTATACATCACAATGTGGCTTTTGGAAAGAGACTGAAAATAAAGAGTCTGAGATAAGTATTACTTGTATATTATTAAGTGAAAACTAACAAAAGCCTTGGAAGGAGGTTTTGGTGGGACTCAATGCAGTTTCTCATTGTTCACATGAAACTCTGTGTATGCAGGAGGTTTACATCAAGAATATTTACAATATTAGATGATCTTTAATATATTAAGTAACTATGTGTGACCAATAGAATAGAATAGAATAGAATCAATCAGGTTGGAAGAGACCTCCAAGATCATCCAGTCCAACCTAGCACCCAGCCCTATCCAGTCAACTAAACCATGGCACTAAGTGCCTCATCCAGTCTTTTCCTGAACACCCCCAGGGATGGCGACTCCACCACCTCCCTGGGCAGCCCATTCCAATGCCAATCACTCTCTCTGTGAAGAACTTCCTCCTAACATCCAGCCTATACTCCCCTCGGCACAACTTGAGGCTGTGTCCCCTTGTAGTCCCCCAATGTAGTGTTACTTATAAAATTCATATCTCCTTAATAATCACCTTCAGTGACCTAATAAAAATGTTTTTCAGCAAACTAAAGTGCACATGCTTTTTCCTGTGGGCTATATTTAGCCCTCTGCTGACACTGTATATGGCAATGATTAGTAAGAGAGGATGCCTATACATGCAGGTCAAAGTCTAAGAGACAAGAGCAGGATGAAAGCATCCTTTCCCACCTATATAAGCAAGGAAGTACACTCATCTAAGGCTAACTGGAAATGAGCTCTATCCATGTGTTTCATGAAGAGTCAAGAATAAAGAAATGCATATCCAACTAATTAATTTAAAAACCCTATAATTAAAACTCTGATAAAAGTGATCTAATTTGGGAAAGCAGTAATCAATATGTAAGAAGATCAGCTAGAGTGAAGCCAGAGATACCATCAAGACCTACTGAAGCTATGAAACCCCCCCAGGAGTACCTCCAACAGAATTTAGATAATGCCTCGGGGTGCTGAAATCAGGGACACTGTTTTGTTTGTAACATAGGAAAGATTAGCATGCAGTTACCAACAAATTAGGCTTTCAGTAGTAAATAATGCTTTGGAATAATAAATTCTGTGCGTGATCAATGCATTCTACAACTCAATGCCAGTCTACCTGAAGGGAGGTTGTAGCCAGGTGGGGGTTGGTCTCTTCTCCCAGACAACCAGCAACAGAACAAGGGGACACAGTCTTAAGTTGTGCCGGGGGAAGTATAGGCTGGATGTTAGGAGGAAATTCTTGCCAGAGAGAGTGATTGGCATTGGAATGGGCTGCCCAGGGAGGTGGTGGAGTCACCGTCCCTGGAGGCGTTCAAGCACAGACTGGCTGAGGCACTTAGTGCCATGGTCTAGTTGAGTGGATAGGGCTGGGTGCTAGGTTGGACTGGATGATCTTGGAGGTCTCTTCCAGCCTGGTTGATTCTATTCTATTCTATGATTCTTTCTCTGGGGTGCAGAGTCAAAAAAGAATAAAAGCTATCCTGTAACAGGAATGGACTATAGAAAAGATACCTTGGAAGCTATATTTCTCCCCCAAAACTTAGACAGTTAAAGCTGAATATATATATATGATGGATTGAGGTTAAGTGAATGTGATATAAATATTTATATTACATGTTCACATCATAATTTTTTTATATAGTACATGGGCAAAGTGTTCTGATAGAGAATATTTTACTATGAGGTACCACTCATGATCATAGAATCATAGAATCATAGAATGGTTTAGGTTGGAAGGGACCTCAAGGATCATCCAGCTCCAACCCCCTGACATAGGCAGGGACACCTCCCACTAGAGCAGGTTGATCAAGGCCTCATCCAGCCTGGCTCTAAACGCCTCCAGGGAGGAAGCATCCACAACCCCCCTGGGCAACCTGTTCCAGTGTCTTACCACCCTCACTGTAAAGAACTTCCTCCTAATATGACAGACCAGAAAGTGTAGCCTTCTTCAAGTTTAAATGTTATTTCTCAGTCAAATGCAGACAGTGCATAGCCTAATTGTTGTGAGGTTATGTGGAGAGCTTATTTGAGAGCTGATGTAAAGCTGCATCATGCAAAGATATAAAAGCACTAAATTCTACATTGAGCCTTCTACCAGAATAATGATTGACCTATGGCAACTCTGAGATTCATTTTTAATGTCTGATGCTCTACAACTAAAAAATGTCCTCAGGTCATCTTAACTATCTGCAGTTATGTTGATCAAATATTGATGCCCATGACTTTGGACTTGAAAATATGGTGGAGGAACTGGCAAAGAGAGAAACAGATTGCATGTGAATGGACAAATTCATTGTAAAGTCACTGAATACCTAGGGAGTGGAGTTCAAGCTGATTTATCACAACATTGTTTATCATTTTTCCTGGCCACTGCTCAGGCTTAGGCTAAAGTAATCTCGTTGTGATCTCTAGTCAAGCAGTGAGAGTGACACTGTTGCTTCATAGAGGCATTTTTAATACATTTCTTTTACTGCTGCTAGGTAACACAGCTTTTCGAGACAGTCAGCTCTGTTGGTACGTACCTGTCAGTGTCCAGAGCTGTGAGGCTGCAGCAGAAGCCACAGCAGAGACATATCCATTTCAGCAGACGGAAGCATGTGTCTACTTGGAAGATACATAGGCTGCATCATACAGACAGTGCATGCACTCAGAAGACCCGAGGCAGATCCCTGAGTGTGGATGGATTTCTTGCTATCAGAGGACATGAATTGATAAACATGAGCAACCCATGCTGCTGAGTGTCCTTGAGTCCATCCCGGAGGCAGGAACTAAGACGGTGAAGCAAAGCCCCCAGATGCAGCTGCGAGGAGGCAGGGTCTGCTGGCCACAGGAGGCTGACCCTACAAGTTGTTTATAGAAGTTTAACTATCTGTACCTCACACATAATCTTAAGCCTATCTGTACTTTCCACATGTACCAATCTTAACTAAGCTAGCTATGCATGCCTCTTCCAAGTTAGCATGTAAGTCACTGAAGCATGTAAGGGCTGATTGGAGAGCAATGATATAACCATACTGGTGCTTGAATTGTTACTCTGGGCTGCAATGCCGGCACCTAGGCAGGCTGGAGACTTGGTCAGAGTGAACCTCATAAAATTCAACAAAGGCAAGTGTAGAGTCTTGCACCAGGGCAGAAAAAAATCCCATGCATCACTAGAGGTTAGGGATTGACCTACTTGAAAGCGACTCTGTTGAGAGGCATGTGGGAGTGTTGGTGGAGAGCAAGTTCACCACCAACCAGTGATATGCCAGTGGTATTTGGGGAGTATTAAAGAGTGTGGCCAGCAAGTTGAGAAAGATTCTCCTCCCCTCAGATCTGTCCTGGTTCAAGAGGGACAGAAGACTACTGGAGGAGTGCAATGGAGGGCCACAAGGGTGATTAGAGGAATCACAGGATCATAGAATGTCAGGTTGGAAGGGACTCTAAGGATTATCTGGTCTAAATGCATCAGTAGTAAATAGGGGGGAAGTGTTGAATGGGGTGGGAGATATGGTGAAAGATGATGCAGAGATGGTGGAATTAGTGAATGCTTGCTTTGCATCAGTCTTTACTGCTAAGACCAGCCCTCAGGAATCTCAGATGTTGGACACAAGGGGGCAAAACTGGAGGGAGGAAGACTCT
Source organism: Tricholaema leucomelas (assembly GCA_013400475.1). Lineage (NCBI taxonomy): Eukaryota > Metazoa > Chordata > Aves > Piciformes > Lybiidae > Tricholaema lacrymosa > Tricholaema leucomelas. Next base: position 79,225 of record WAAF01001977.1, on the reverse strand, counting down.
CTATTGGTCAGTCTAGGATGGGTTAGAGATTGCTTGGATAAACTAAAACTGCAGAAATCTCTGGGCTCTGATGGGGTAGCAGCCAACAAAGTTTACGTGTTATCTGCCAAGATTAGAGGTGAGATGTCAAAGCAGATTTGGGTTAAAAAGAAGTGATTAGATCTAATGACACAGACCAGACAGAGAAATGAACAGGGCAGCGTCCCAGGACAAAGTGAGAGGACATTGATTACATTTTGACTTCCTACCCCTCTCAGCAAACCAGTGAATGACATAGACATCATCACTGTTTTCTTTTCACAGTCAATAACCCAATTTATCTCATTAAAATAGTTCAATTAGCCACAAACCAGCACAGATGTCAGGAGTAGCCAGCATGTACTAAGGGGAAGTTGTGCCAGAATGTAAGGATTGACACAGAATCTAAGCTTCTTCCTCCATTTACCTGTATGCACCCAGCCGCTGCCATTTCCACACTGTTACCCCTGCTCATTATATAAGCTTTGTCTGAGCTTCTACCCACTGTATCTCCCTCTTGGTCCCATGTCATGATGTACAGAGGTGTTAATACATCCCTGCATGCTACTGCATCTCTAGTGCAGGGCACTGAGTTTCAATTTAAGCAAAGAGGCTGTCAGGACCTGGTTATCCTCTACCAATCCTAGTCAGCAGGAGGGGTCATGCCAAGATTCAGATAATTCCCTTGTAGTAAATAAAGGCAAACTGATGCCAAATGGCTGATGGAATTTGTTTTATTAGACTGGACCAGAGCAGAGGAAGAATGAAAATGAAAAGGAGATAAAAAAACAGAGAACTGTAAGGAGAGAAAGAGACAGACAGAGAGAGTGTCAAGGAGCAAAGGACATCACCATTCCCTGGATTCAGCTTGTAGAATTATCACTGAACTAGTCTCAAGTTCTTGGTGGCAGGTGAGGCAGACTTGGAAAAGGGAGGCCCTCCAAGGCAGCAGTGGTGGAAATGGAGCAGTGCAGAGTTGGCAGAGTGGTGTAGGTGGAGTGAGGCGTCCAGGCCATGCAAGTAGGGTGGAGTGGCGGTGGGAGCTGTTTGAGACAACCAAGCAATTGATATCTCACAGAGGATGACTATGCTTCTGTACACTCAGACCTCTCGCTCTTGCTTCTTGCCAGTGTGCTTGTATGGTGAAGGCTGCCCAGAACCTGTGCTGCATAGAGAGAAGTCCTGCACTCCAGCTGTCACTTTGAGTAGGTGCCTGGCTGCTGGGCAAGGGGCAGGCAGCCAGAGGCAGCTGCTGGGCAAGGATGGGATGGGACAGAAGGATCTAGGAGTGACTGGGATGGGATTCTGACTCACCCATAGCACCTGAGCATAGTAAGAGTCAGCAGCAGTGGATAGCAACATCAGAGCTATTATTTCCTTGCAAGTAATAAATGAGTATGAAGCACCTCTGCTATGAGGACAGGCTGAGAGAGTTGGGGCTCTGCAGCCTGGAGAAGAGAAGGCTTCGAGGAGACCTTAGAGTGGCTTTCCGGTATCTGAAGGGAGCCTACAGGAAGGCTGGGGAGGGACTATTGACAAGGTCTGGTAATGTCAGGACGAGGGGGAATGGGTTTAAGCTGGAGGAGGGGAGGTTTAGACTGGATGTTAGGAGCAAGTTCTTTACAGTGAGGGTGGTAAGACACTGGCACAGGTTGCCCAGGGAGGTTGTGGATGCTTCCTCCCTGGAGGCATTTAAGACCAGGCTGGATGAGGCCTTGATCAACCTGCTCTAGTGGGAGGTGTCCCTGCCTATGTCAGGGGGTTGGAGCTGGATGATCCTTGAGGTCCCTTCCAACCTAAACCATTCTATGATTCTATGATTCTTTGTGTATCCTTCAGTTTATGGCTCATGAAATAAAATGAGAGGAAACTTCAAAAGTACATTAGAGGAGGAACAGTGATGGAAGGCACACACTCAGTAATGTTTACTAAGAAAATTAAGGGAAAAAAAGACCTGAAGAGTAATGTTGGTTTCTCATAGATGAAAAGCAAAATAAATTTGGTTTGTTTTGCTTGTTAATCCAGGAGAAAGGCAGCTAAGAGAAAGGGCTGTGTCTCCTCTGCACTCCTGTGTGTGACTCCGGAGGGCAGCTCAAGCCAGTGGCAGGTGGTGATATGTCCTCTTTTGTATCAGAGGCTCTGCCCAGTGTGGGCAGGTGCAAAACTCTTCTGTGTGGGTTCTGATATTTCCCTCACAAAGAGCCCTTTTCTTATTGCAGTCTGCAGTCACTGTTTTTCTTTCTGATTAAAATATGCCCTTGGGAATATAGGCTATTTGTGCTGTGCTCTTAATAACCTTTCTACTGCACAGGGAGGGGGTGAAATGTCAAGACTGATAAATACTCTGAAGCGAACCCCCAAAAGACAGGCTGGATACTGCATCATTCTTTTCACCATCCAGGGTAGTCTGGCCAAGGCTTTTGAGTATTGATTCATATAACTTCACTGTAGCCTGTGCAGCTATGAGTGCATCAATGTTTGTCCAATGCTGTAACTATTTCTGTTAGAATTTAGAATATGACATGTTCCTTACTTTAAATGAGATGCATTTGTAAGAACTCAAAATTGTAAAGATTTTCCATATTCCTGGGATTTTTTTCTTACTGCCACTGAGAGGGTAACATTTCCTCCATAATCAAGCATTTCTTCTCAGCAGTTCAATACTTAAATGCATGCGGAGAGTAGATTTCTTCTTGTAATGGAGGGAGATGTCCTGGTGAAAGCAAAGAAAAATTGATGGGTGGTGGGTAAAGAATGGAGTGGAAAAGAAAACCAACACAAATTAATTAGGACTTCAAATAGAAAAGAAAGATTATTTCTTCTAGTAATTTGAGGGGTGGGCTGTATACACAAAGTGCAAAAAACCTTCTTGGAATGTTTAGTTACTGTCACACTGCTAATGGCACATAAAGGCTCTAACACCCCATGTGTTTATTTTTGTTTTCCTTGCCTAGCAAAGAAGTTAAGTGATCAGTTGCTGGAGCTGGCTTACTTTTGTCTTATTTACTTAGCATATAAAAGTAATTTTCATCAAGAGCCACGGGTTTGGTAAATTTGTGTTATTTACCCATCTCTCAGATACGAATAAAACACTGAGAGTAAGCTTTGTGGAGATTAGACATTATTGCTTAATGCAGCAGTCTGGTTGGAAAGGCTTCCAAATAACTACAGACTGTTAAGTGAGATCAAATAGTTTAATCTGTAAAGTAGAAGTAAAAGCATCGAGAACACGGTCTTTTAGGAAAGGGGCATGGCTACTCCAAAGGGAAATACTGTCTCAGTAGCCTGCTCAAGCTCTTGGAAAGCATCAGTGAGCAGGTCAATAAGCACAGAGATAAAGGATTTCCCTGTGGATATACTATGGAGTTTCCAAAAGTTGTTAAAGTTCCACAGCAGAAGTTATGATGGAAACTAAGTGGCTGTACATTTGAGGAAAGCATCATTTGTGAAGTGAAACTTGGTGAAAGGACAGAAAGCAAATAGCTGTTGTTAAAGGTGACCTTTCTGGACTGTAAGCAGTTTTCTTACTCAGGATCAGTGCCAAACCAAATTTTGTTCAGCACCTTAAGCAATGGTATGATGGTGGAATTCACTGTGTGATCTCCAAGGCTGCAGCTGGCACTAAGCCAAATGCCATGCTTGTGGCAGGGATCTTCAGAAGGACCTCAAAGAATCAAAGTGTGAGGCTTAAAAGGTGACAAAGGAGTATTAATGCAGATAAGAATTAATGCATCTGGAAAAAAAACCCACCTAATCCAGATGGACTTACTTCATGATGTTAAATGTAGAGGTGATAGGTATGCCTCAGGAAAGACATTGTAGTTGTCACTGAAATCAGAGGCTCAGCATGCAGCAGGAACCACAAAATGTTGGGCATTGTCAGGAAGGGAGATGGAGGGAATTGTCCTAAAAGCTTAATCACAGTCTCACAGTATCACCAAGGTGGGAAGAGACCTCATAGATCATCAAGTCCAAGCCGTTACCACAGAGCTCAAGGCTAGACCATGGCACCAAGTGCCACGTCCAATCCTGCCTTGAACAGCTCCAGGGACGGCGACTCCACCACCTTCCTGGGCAGCCCATTCCAGTGTCCAATGACTCTCTCAGTGAAGAACTTTCTCCTCACCTCAAGCCTAAATTTCCCTTGGCGTAGCTTGAGGCTGTGTCCTCTTGTTCTGGTGCTGGCCGCCTGAGAGAAGAGAGCAACCTCCTCCTGGCCACAACCACCCCTCAGGTAGTTGTAGACAGCAATAAGGTCTCCCCTGAGCCTCCTTTTCTCCAGGCTAAACAACTCCAGCTCCCTCAGCCTCTCCTCGTAGGGCTGTGCTCGAGGCCTCTCCCCAGCCTCGTTGCCCTTCTCTGGACACGTTCAAGCATCTCAGTGTCCTTTTTAAATTGTGGTATACACTTCTGGTCTCCACATCTCAAGGACATTGCGCAGCTGGTGTGGAGGAGGGCAAAAGGGTGTTTGCAGAGCTGGAGCAGCTGCTTTAGCAGGAGACACTAAAAAGTTTGAAACTGTTCAGTCTGAAGAGACAGCTGGGTTAGAGAGGATGTAGTCAAGGTTTCTGTGAAAAAAGCTAGTGGATAAGGCAAATAGAGAACTGCTCTTTGCCGCAGTCCACCATGACCAGACTAGAGAATATTTAAAGCTAGTAGGAGATTGGTCTAAAACAGATGAAAAGATGTCTTTGCACAGGTTGTGAGGTTTTTCAGCCTGTTGCCATTTGAGCTGTGAAGGGAGAAAGTATCACCAGATTCATGAAAGAATTAGAGGAATTAATGGGCAGCAGATCTCTACTGTGTTCTGGAACATTCTTAAGACAGTCTTTCTGGATGCTCACAAAAAGTGGCCAAACTCATGTCTTTTCCTTAATGGCACTGACCTTTTGACAGTGTTGGTCATAGAATCATAGAATTGATGTTGGAAGTGACCCCACAAACCACCTGATCCAACTTTTCAAGGTAATAGTGACGTTTGAATGAGATGGCCTAACACCCTGTCAAAGTGAGTCTTGAAGCTGTCCAATGCAAGGGAATCCACTGCTTCCTTTGGGAGGAGTTTATTCTAATATCTAACTGTTCTCTTGGTAAAAAATCTTCTTCTGGAGTTGGAGCTCTATCTATCATTAGTTTTACTCAGGAAGTAATTTTAGCTTTTTAGAAGTAAAAATAACAAGATATACTTAGGATACAGGAATTTTACAAAGTAATCTTTTTTTTTTTTTCTGGTCTAGTGACCCACATTTTTAATGCCAGAGTGGCAACAATTGTAGAAAAATAATATGTTCACTTTATAGTACTGTGTTTTCTCAAGAAACAATACTTCCATCTCAAGAAACAATACTTTTTCTATCAGCAAAACTCTTCCCAGATGATTCTCTGAGATTTATGCTATCCCAGACCACATCATTCAGCCCAGACAGCCAACCGTGTGCTGGGCTGCAGCAAGAGCAGTGTGGGCAGCAGGGCAAGGGAGGGGATTCTCCCCCTTTACTCTGCTCTTGTCAGACCCCACCTGGAGTACTGTGTGCAGTTCTGGAGCCCCCAACACAAGAGGGACATGGAACTGCTGGAGCGGGTCCAGAGGAGAGCCACAAAGATGATCAGAGGGCTGCAGCAGCTCTGCTATGAGGACAGGCTGAGAGAGTTGGGGCTCTGCAGCCTGGAGAAGAGAAGGCTTCGAGGAGACCTTAGAGTGGCTTTCCAGTATCTGAAGGGAGCCTACAGGAAGGCTGGGGAGGGACTATTGACAAGGTCTGGTAATGTCAGGATGAGGGGGAATGGGTTTAAGCTGGAGGAGGGGAGATTTGGACTGGATGTTAGGAGGAAGTTGTTTACAGTGAGGGTGGTAAGACACTGGCACAGGCTGCCCAGAGAGGTTGTGGATGCTTCCTCCCTGGAGGTGTTTAAAGCCAGGCTGGATGAGGCCTTGAGGAAGCTGCTCTAGTGGGAGGTGTCCCTGCCTATGGCAGGGGTTGGAGCTGGATGATCCTTGAGGTCCCTTCCAACCTAAACCATTCTGTGGTTCTATGATTTTATGATTCAAGTTGCAGTCGGAAAAATAAACCCTTCCTAGTTTTGAATGCAGCCCAGAATCAAAATCCAAGGAATTTGAAAGTTTGAGCTTTTCCTTCAACCTTGAATTTCAGGGACAGAAGGTTTTAAGGTTGTGATTCAGACTGGTTTCCACTGACCTGCTTCTAGTCATCAGTGATGGCTCAGGATGACTTTGACCGTTCTATAAATGCTTACTCACCAATTCAGTTCATGTCTTTGCCTCCTATCAGCAGTGACTGCTGCTTAGAATTTGTTCAGATTTGGGCTCACATCCATGCTGACAAAGGCATATACTGAGTGACAGTTTTCAGACAACCTGGCTTTGCTTAATTAAGAGAGTAGGGTGTGGAATTTCCCCCCCTTTTTAATTAATATATATATATACATTTACTTCTTTTCTTCTGAAAAGGATTGGGATGAATTGCAGGCTTTATAGCCCTTGGATAAATGACTGGGGAATACTTAGAGGAAATACCCAGGGCTCTGTGTGGAAAGTTACAGAGATTGTGTAGGACCATGGGCAGTTTATGGAAAACGTGAGTCAGTATTGACTGGAAGGAAACTGAAGCACAAGGTAATGTGACAATATGATACCAAATGACTGTCTGAACCTTACAGGTCATCACAATCAGAATTTAGCAATTATGAGTTAAAAAGAGAGGCTAGGAACATCATCTCCAATAACATTGTCTAATGGTGGGTCAAAGCTGAAAACCTACAAGAGGCTGTGAGCCCCCAAAATGCTAAGACTGTGCAAGCTGAGATTTCATTAAATGACCTGAGCACTTGGGCATTAGAAGTGAGTGTTCAAAAACAAAAAGGATGAGCAGATGTTTATATGTATTCCTAAATCAAACTCACTTGTGCAGCTCTCTATCCATTTAATGGGTCAGAGATACACATAGGTGCTTGGGATCCTGTATATTGCAGGAAGATGTGTTTCTGGCAGACAAACTTACCTTGACACATTGTCTTCTAGGGAAGTAGCTAACACAAGTAACTCTTGTCACTTAAGACAGATTGTCTGAGGTGTTTCTCTTTGTAAATGTCTAGAAGGTGCATTTATCACAGGCTGAGAAGAGCTGTGCACATGTACACACCCCCGGTCAGGATAGTACAGGCCAGGGGCTCATGTGAGCAACACAGACAACATCGTGAAACTGGAAGTAGAAAAATAATCCTAGGTCTAGAAATGTTCAACAGCCTTTCCAATATGAGAGATGTTCCTTATAGTCTGTCNTAAGCAAAGGTGAAGCAGCCAAGCAAAAGGAGGGTGAGGTTAGAAAGCAAGATGGAGTTCAGCCAGCAGCCTCAGCTTCTCCCCAGCAGGCAAAGAGAAGAGGACAGCCCAGCACGAAGTGCAGAGCAGAAGTGACCTTATCTTTTGTTTTGCCTTTCTTCTTTACACATCTCAGCAAGGCTGTGAGCGAAACAGACACCATTGTTTTCATTTTCCAGCCTATCATCTAGTTCTACTCACCAAAACATGCTAGCTAGGCTCAAACTAGCACACATAGTAACAGATTTCACCATTTTTCTTGAGAGCTTTGACATTTTCCATGTTCAGAGTTGGACATTGCCCTTTGGAAGTCCAATCATGCTTCACTCTCCTATTTATCTTCCAGAAACTCACACTTTCCTATTTATCTTCCCCAAACTCTCTGACTCCTGCATTGTGCAAAATGTGTTCTGTGTGTGTACAAAGCACACACTGAAGTGATTTGGCAGAAATAACTGGAGTACGTGGGCTAGTAAATGGGTGCCTCAGGAAGGTAAGAGGCTTGAGTGATGCTCAGGCTTGCTGTTCACCAGCTATCCTTGGGGTGGGATCCAAGCCTTTGCATAGTAAAAGCTCACATGTGCCCAATGCCCTGTTAAAAGACATAAACCAAGTGTTTGCAGCACATGGACCTCCTCCTGAATATGTCAGCTATGGCTACCTTAATTACAGCAAGGCAGTTTTACTCTGCCTTATTCACCACATGAGTTGACTTTCTTCAGTGTTTTAAAGGATGAACTTTGTAACTACACCAGGTGAGAGCCTGGTGCATTTTACTTTAGCAGACAAGGAAATTCTTGCCATTAGATGCATCACACAAACTGGGCAACTTCTGAAAAGAAATTTAATCAGCCTCCAATAACTATCATCCCATCTGGTTAATGGTGAATGGTGTATAATTAACTTTTGGGATTAGAGACACAAAATGTATGCTTCTAATTGCTTGTACTAACCAGAAGTGAAGCAGCTACATGCAAAACCCTGACTGGTACCAAATGGAGCTGAAGTTAAGAAGAAGCAGAAATATCTACACCTTCTTGACTGTAGGCCTGAAGGTGCACATGAGGTTGTATTTGTAAAATGTGACCACATCTTGGTTTCTCAAATGGATATATATTTATCTTCCCTGGGATCTGAGGAAGAATCTAGCTGCTGAGCTAAGGCATCTGTCTTCAGGTAGAGAAAACTGATACAGTTATTTTCCTATGCAGGAAAAACCCAACTCTTTTAGTGTAATATGAAAAAGGCTTGTGATGTCCTGTGTTATTTAGACTAATGCTGAAATACCAGAGAGATCAAAGCACTGCAGTGTGTTTTATCAACGTGCCTATACTATGAATCTATGAAATTCTATTTTCTCTTGTTCTTATTTGATTTATGATTTATTTTTCTCCCAGTATAAATCAGTTTCTGTTCTATGGATTCATGGCAGGTATTCCATCTTGTTTTTCAACGTGCTATGTCTAGAACAAATGCCTAGTCAGTCATGGATGTATAAAATATTAATCATATGTGTTTGAAGCTGTGTTGCTATAGCAATTATTTTAGTGTGAGGAAAAATCAGCACATAGCAGGGCAGGAGTATGAGAACAGTAGGAATTACAAAGCTATAACACACGTTATTGCATTGTGATGATATTATTTCCTAACTATCCTAGTCCCCTGCTGTCTAATTTTCAAGATAGAAGTTTTCAGCAGGGATTTAATAAATGACTGCAACACAACAGATGCTTGCAGTATGAAGACATTGAGCAACCTGGAGAAAATATTTTTGAAAGAGATAGCAGGCAAACATGTGAAATACCTTTTCTTTTTGACTTACCAGATCCTCTCTCTTCCCTGTTCCAGTGTGATCTACCCTGAGGGGCTGAACATGACAGGGCTGAACAGAGATTAGCAAAACTCAGTTTAAGAATAAATGTGCATGGAGCCGCAGAGCAGAAAAGCTAGGAGAGGTAGCAGGAGAAGATATGGAAATGTAGTTTCATCTTGTATTACAAATCCAACTGGAAAAATTTAAAACCAAAGCAGAAAAGACATCATCTCTAAGAGGACTGTAATTATCTGGGGGGAGAAAAGAGTCTGTAAGTTATGGTCGAGTTCCCGTCTGCAAAAAGAATGCAACGGTGAATTGAACTGATTGGGTATATGGACTGATGCACAGTGTGGAAGATGAGCTAGTTAGTCATGGATACACTTGGCTGATATCAAGGCTGCTAACCATCTGAGTGTGTTAGTATTGCCTTCAATGAGGGGGAGGTAGGGTCGAGTGCAAGTAATCCCACCTTTAGTATTTAACTCTTCATGTTTGATGTTTTCATTGTGTTTCAAAACATCCTGGATTACCCAGAACGAATCTTGCCTTGCTATGCTCTGTGTTTTAAATACTGAAACTGTGAGGCTCAGCTATCTTAATATCACTTTTTCTTCTGAGAAAACGAAACCAAAAATCCCACAAAAAAGACGAACACTTTAGTAAACCTTAGGATTTGTTGCATTGATTTAGTGTCTGAATGAACAAGAAAAAACATTTATATCTGAATGGAGGGGATCAAACAGTAAAGATCAGAGGAAGCTAGCTGTGTGTCATGCACATCCTTTCTTTTTAATTAAAGACAAACACAAGCCTTCAAGAAAGGCAGCAGCTCAATTGGTATCAAGTTTAATAACAAACAGCCTTTATGGAGATGGATCCTTTTCTCACTGTTCTCTTGTACAGCAAAGCGAGTAAAAAGCAAGAAATGGCAAAACCCAGGAAAACTGAACTTGTTAAAGAAAAAAGGAGGCAGGAAGAGACTGCTTTCATTCACCATGCTTTCCAAGGTGGAGAAAGTTCTCAAAAGGCAGGGAGAAGGAAGCAGATATATTTTTAAAACACAAAAAAGTGTTTAAAAGGATGCACTTTCTACTTTGGTCTGCTTGGGAGATGTGTGAAAAGAAGCTAAACAGGATGCTTAATTTAAACTGAGATGGAAAGGAGTATATCAGGAAAATATAAATACCTAAGCTTTTGGAAATGAATAGTCGTGGTTCACCACTGAACCCTTCTGGTAAGCTGCAACATGCAGGCAGGTTTTGCTCTCCAGTTACGTAAGAGTCAAAATTCAAACACCTGAAAAACTCATTAGAGCTACCAGCAGTATCTAACATTTGTGTAGCACAAAATTAGGCTGCACTGCAGAGCAAAACTTTCTTGCTCTTAATAGTGCCAAGCTTGCAGCAAGAAATTGTGATACCAAAAGTGTATGGTCTTTTTATAAAGGAAAACATCTGAGCATCAAGAAGGTATCACTTGCTGAAAAAGGTTATGTAAGTGCCAAGCATAAATACTGATGAAGTGGTTGATCTTAATAAATGGAATGTTGCAAGCAGCCTTGACTGTTGAAACATCTCTGGTTAGGGTCTGCTCCATTTGGGAGGTGAGTGTGCACTGCACATGTGCATTGATCTAAGAACAATATAGCTGGCAGCTTTATGAGTTTCATTACTGCTGTGTATATATATATATATACACACATATGTATATATACACACACACATATATGTGTATATATATAAATACATATGAATAGTGACTGCAATGCCTGTGAGCTTTGCCTGTGGAGGTGGTAGAGTCACTATCCCTAGAGGCATTCAAAAAGTGTGTAGACATCAGTCCTTGGGACATGGTTTAGTGGGCAAGCACATCTGCCAATTCCTTCAGCACGCTTGGGTGTAATCCTTCCAGCCCCATAGACTTGCGTGTGTCTGTCAGATCACTGACCACCTCCTCACCTCTCGCTGTAAGTGGTAAATCTCAAGAGGTAGAATCAGTTTTCCCCTGGCCTATTTTCAATGGCAACATGTCAGGGTTTAATTGCATAAAATTGGCTTAAATTTAAAATGCTTTTCCCCAGGTTCTTGGATAATTTAAATCCTTACCTAGTTCATTGAAAAGGCCATTGTTGATAAGGCAGCCTGGCACATTTCTTACTTAATACACTCAGCTGAGCTAGGAGTAATAGTCAATAAACAGAATCCACTCCAGCTGACACTGAGAGCAAACATTCAATGGTGGTGAAGGGGAGAACAAGAGTATTGTGGTTAAAGGGCCAAACTATATACAGAACTAGCTGCAGAGTCTGGAAAGATACTGGACAGTAACAGCATAGCTGTGAGTAACCTGGAAAATCTAAATTTATAGGCATCCATTAAAAGCTTCTGTTAAGGAGTGCTTTGACTGCCTCAAATTCAGTGCTACCCCTCCACCTCTCTTTCCTTGCCTATCCATTCAGTACTACCCCTCCACCTCTCTTTCCTTGCCTATCCATTCAGTGCTACCCCTCCACCTCTCTTTCCTTGCCTGTCCCTTCTAAAGAGCTTGTAGTCATCCATTGCAGCACTCCAACTACGCAAGTCATTCCACTGCATTTCCCTGATGGCAATTTTATCATGATTGCCCTGGTATAGCAGAGAGCTTCCTTTTAACATCTCTAACCAAAGCCCCAGGAGGGCAGCAGACCCAACCATGTAGAATGGTCTGGTCGACAAAGAGGCCCCCCTGTTTCCCTCAGAAGAGTCACCTAGTACAATTACCTTCCTTTTCTTCCCCACTGAAGAAGTCACAAGGCCTGAGTGGCTTTACTGGCTGGATCCTTGTCTCCATGTTCATTCCCCTCTACCTTCAGAGCCTATTTTGTAATTGTATTGGAGGGAGGGGGTTGTAGGAAGGGAAGGTGGATGCCTGTGACCCCAAGCAGGAACCTGCTTCCACCTTCCCTCATCTTCTTTGGTTTTGCTAGCTTGATGGCAGGAGGGCAGGGGGCTCTTTTTTTCTTCATGTGTCTCCTGATCCCTGCCTCAGGGATGGTAGAGTGCAAGTCCACCAATCTATCTCCTCCTCAGAGTCTCTGATACTTTGTAACCTTTCAATGTAATCTCGTAGTTCATCCACGATGCAGAGCATCATCTGCATGTTCACACCTTGCACACCTGTTGTTAATGCCATCATCCAGTATTGGCGAGAGGCTGTGACATTCCTTGCAGCCAGAGGACCTAGACAGCCGCACGCCTCTGTGGCAGTGTTGTCTGGGTTGCTGTGTCCTTTTTAGAAGAGGTTACCCCTTTTGCCTGAGTGCATATCATCTGCATCTGTTTGCCTGCTCCTGTTTGCCAAACAAGGACAACAGAAAAAACCACCTGCTCGCACCAATGGCCACAGACTCCCAGCTGCCTGACCATGCCCCTTCCCTTACGCACCCCTCTGAACGTGTTCCAACGAGCGAGAAGGCTGCCCCACTGTTCACTGTCTGAGCATCACTTCTGGTTCTGCTGCACGGTCTCCTGGACAATGCCCCCAGCCATGTAGTCTTCTCGGGCACACTTGCAAGAGATGCCAACTCACATCAAGTCTCTCCTCTCTCTGTCTCTGGGAACATCCTGTTCTCTAAAAACCACCCCACAGCCACAGAGCTCGCTAGTGCTGATGCTGCTGCCTTGCCGTTCGTAGACTCATGCTGTGTCTGTCATGGTTGGGCCAAAAGTGTCAACTCACCTCACTATTTCTGAAGATCTTCCTAAAGAATGCTAGGAATATTTGTTTGGAGAGGCAGTTATTAAAAACACTTTGCATGCTATCTCTAAGCCTTGAGCTTTGAACAATACCAATATCACAGAATAAGAGAGAATGGAGAGGTACTGAGATCTCAGCATGGCACAGTATTAATTTCTGCACCATGTAATTTTCTTTATTAAGTTTCCTATCGAATTTCCTACTCTTTTCTATAGGAAACAGTTTATTATATATATTCTATATTCCTTCTATAATATTTATCTTTGATATTTCTTCAGGACACTGAAATATTTATAAATCTAGTCAGCCTAGTGCTGTATTTCACCTCCATGTTATGCCATTTTTGCTGTGAGCACAGAAATGGAGAATGTGAAATTGGTCAACAGTGTCTCCAGAGGAGGGCAACGAGGCTGGTGGGAGGTGTTGAGCACAAGCCCGACAAGGAGAGGCTGAGGGAGCTGGGATTGTTTAGCCTGGAGAAGAGGAGGCTCAGGGCAGACCTTATTGCTGTCTACAACTACCTGAGGGGTGGTTGTGGCCAGGAGGAGGTTGCTCTCTTCTCTCAGGCAGCCAGCACCAGAACAAGAGGACACAGCCTCAAGCTGCGCCAGGGGAAATTTAGGCTTGAGGTGAGGAGAAAGTTCTTCACTGAGAGAGTCATTGGACACTGGAATGGGCTGCCCAGGGAGGTGGTGGAGTCGCCGTCCCTGGAGCTGTTCAAGGCAGCATTTGACGTGGCACTTGGTGCCATGGTCTAGCCTTGAGCTCGTGGTAACGGGTTGGGCTTGATGATCTATGAGGTCTCTTCCAACCTTGGTGATACTGTGAGACTGTGATAACAAGCTATATATTGCCTTCGTGCATTTTCACCCAGGGCACAAAAGCAAACTGCTGACCTCCAGTGCCCCTATTTCCAAAAGCCATTTCTCTATTTCTTAAGATTGTACAAAGTTGTGGTCCTAAATTTTGACAATTATAAATGTATGAAGGCTATTTCATCTTGGTTCTGTTTTACCTCAGATCTGAATATCCATATCCTAAGCATACTTTGACAGCCAAAAGAATTGAAATATGGCAATGTATCTAAATCACTGCCTGCTATTTTTAAGTATTATAAACCAGCTTCTGGTGGAAGATGCCTCAGAGTTTCTGTTGCCATTACCATTTTTAATCTCATTATTTCTAGGCAAGTCTCACTGCTCTGAGACCTACTTATTCCAAATAGCAATGATAAGGTTTTATGAATCTGAAAATAAGTTACTTTCAACCAAGTTAAATTCACAGTGATGCCAGCACTCAGACTGTAGGTTTTAGCTCATGGGGGAAAAACGAACTTATCTTATTGCACTGCAGAATTAAATAATTAAAAACAATTCTTCCCCCCCCCCACCTTCCCCTATTTCTTTATGCTTAATAATTATAATAAAATACTCAGATGCAGGCAGTGTTATTATCTGATAATGCCTGAAATTTGAAATGGGCCTATTAGCCACCCGAGGCGAAACATAATTGCCCAGTTTCTGTGCACTATCAGATGGCAGATGATGTTGCTGAATGTTATTACTTAAGTATTTCAATTTTTCATATGGTGAAGAAATTAAATTTCAACTGTGTACTGCAGAAAAATACTGGTTTGAGGGGGTGTTAGTCTTCCTAGAAAGTTGTGATGCTGGTACTGTTACCCCTGTAGCCTTTGATGAAATCTGTGGTTTGACAGTATGATTACAGCTGAAGAACAATGTTTCTGAGCACTTTAACATGGTATATGTTGCAGTGTATATTTGCACTTCCAAATAGCAATAACCCTCTGTCAGCTTTCCATAGTATGTGAGGCTTGAGTCCATTTCATTGATGGTCTATTTATTCCTCGACACATCTCTAGCATCTGTTACTGTGAGTGAAATTCCCTTGGGATTGGCACAAGCCAAGGACTTTTCCTGAAGCAAGGGCTCTTCATTGTCTGTGCTCCAAAGTGTCCAGAGACTTGTACAAGAGGAAGAGTGGATTCTCTTCTTTTTGCCCCTTGCTACTGGGAAGCAATGCATACATGCATCCATTCATTTCTAAATCCTGAGACTGCAGACACCAGCCTCATGCCCTTCAGCTAGGAGACCACTTAGCCACTATGTGCTAAATGGTGTTTGATTTTAGTAATGTGGGAAAATATCTTTTTTCCCCCAGCTTTTTCAGTTTCTTAAAAACAGATCTAACAATTCTTCAAGTGCAAGGTTTTTTTTTTGTTTGTTTGTTTGTTTGGGATATGGTGGGTTTGTGTTTGGTTTTGTTTTCTTTTTTTTTTTTTTTTGGTGCTATGTGTTTTAAATGCTCAAAGTAAATTCTTAGCTGCTTCTGTCACCCACCCCCACTCCCCTTCCCTGAGTAGGTTTGCATAGCGCTGCTTTAAAGCTCTGGGGATCTCAGAAGAAAGGAAGTCAGCTCATGGCCCCTTATCTGGCAGGTGTTGTGGGGCTATGGGAATAAAATCCAGCAACCCTGATGCTGCTAATAAGGACTGCTGGTGTGACTCAGAATAAAAGTGTCACTTGCAAAAACAATTGTAGTGCAGCTTGAATAACTCTGTGTTACACAGAAACCTTTGGGACCTCCTCCCAGCAGAACAAGTCTAATAGCACTGTCTGGGTAGAACAGGATTTGGAGCTTACTGTATCAGCCTCACCTACAACAGCAAGGAGAAATCATGTTTTAACATAATCAGAACATACTGGTACTTACCATCCTTCTGCTGCTGCCTAAGGCAGGCATGAAACAGTAATTATTCCACTCTCTTGTAAGAATGCTGTGCTTTCATAGCAGAACTGAGAGTTATGCTCTTTAGAGAGCTGGCTTTTAAAGAATGTTTTGGCTTTTAACTAAGTTATGATTGGTTCATCCTCATAGACCTTCCAGATGCCGTGATTCCCTCTGCAGTGTCTTAGTTACACAATGCCTGCTGGCCGATGAAGGGCTATCTTGCAAGGGGTTTAGTCTCCTGCAAATTCAGCTCTGCCCTCAGGTGCTCTGTCTTTCACCTCCTTTGAAGGAAAAAGAAAACCCACAACCTCCCAATAAAGCTATTTGGATTGATTTATTTTGGAGGAACTCATACAACAATGTTTCATTTTCATATTGAAATCATAAGTGAGAAAAAATACTGTTGAAGGGAAAAATATTTCAATTTCTTCCCCCCCTTCCAGGTAGCTTGGTGAACTGTTCTTCATCCAGATAGGTGCATTAATTGCTCTTTCTTATGAATTCATGAATCAAAGTTTTGATCTTCAGCACCAGTTAACAATGAAATCCCTATGCTGACCTAAAATTGTGCTTTGTTTAATAACAGAGCTGCAGGACTTGACAAGCCTGTATTTCAAGAGAGATTTCAGTGAGAATGCTAAACAGGCAGGCAAGCAGGCAGGCATCCTTTGGGTTTTGTCAGTTCTGCTCCTGGTCATGGTTAGACTCATTTCAGAGAATGCAGCACAGTAATGGTGATGGTCAAAGCCAGCCTTGAAACACAAAGGAACTTCCTGGCAGTTTTTTGGTTTGGTTTTGGTTGGTTTTCTTTGTTTCTTTGCTTAGGGTTTTTTGTTTGTTGGTGTTTGTTTTAATTGCTTGTTTTAATTGTTTGTTTTCATAGAATCATAGAATGAATCATAGAATGGTTTAGGTTGGAAGGGACCTCAAGGATCATCCAGCTCCAACCCCCTGCCATAGACAGGGACACCTCCCACTAGAGCAGGTTGCTCAAGGCCTCATCCAGCCTGGCTTTAAACACCTCCAGGGAGGAAGCATCCACAACCTCCTGGGCAACCTGTGCCAGTGTCTCACCACCCTCACTGTAAAGAACTTCCTCCTAACATCCAGTCTAAATCTCCCCTCTTCCAGCTTAAACCCATTCCCCCTCNNNAGCACAGGGTTGGCTGTCTGGGCTGCATGTGCACACTGCCAGTTCATGTTGAGCTTTTCGTCAACCCAGACCCCCAGGTCCTTTTCCTCAGGGCTGCTCTCAGCCATTCACCACCCAGCCTGTATCTGTGCCTGGGATTGCGCCGACCCAGGTGCAGGACCTTACACTTGGCCTTGTTAAACGTCATGAGGTTGGCCTGGGCCCACCTCTCCAGCCTGTCCAGGTCCCTCTGGATGGCATCCCTGCCCTCCAGCAAGTCAGCTGCGCCACACAGCTTGGTGTCATCTGCAAACTTGCTGAGGGTGCACTCTGTTCCTCTGTCCATATCACTGACAAAGATGTTAAAGAGCACTGGTCCCAGCACTGACCCCTGAGGAACACCACTTGTCACCGGTCGCCAGGTGGACATTGTGCCATTGATCACCACTCTTCTGTTTGTTTTAATTGCAAAGAGCACCCAGTGAAACCATGCGCAGGAAATCCTGAAAGCAGGAATTCACAACTGGCCTACAGAGCAATAGGACTGAGTTGTGAAGTGGGGACAAGCAACTGTCCTCTTGCCTTTCCTGATGGCTGTCGTACAGGCCACTCGACATGTGCAGAGCAGTAAGTGGAGACGCAGCAGAGGGTGATATTACTGTTTGAGCATGCTGAAAGGTATTCCTTTTGCTGTTGGGATGTGCATATGTCATACACATAAGACTGCAACAGACTTACAGTGAGGGTGGTAAGGCACTGGAACGGGTTGCCCAGGGAGGTTGTGGATGCTTCGTCCCTGGAGGTGTTTAAAGCCAGGCTGGATGAGGCCTTGAGCAGCCTGCTCTAGTGGGAGGTGTCCCTGCCTATGTCAGGGGGTTGGAGCTGGATGATCCTTGAGGTCCCTTCCAACCTAAACCATTCTATGATTCTATGATTCTATGCAGCAAATAATCCCTCAAATAGCATTGTTTGGCTACAAGAAAAGAAGGTATTTGCTCTCCAATTTGGGCAGAAATGATACTATTGTATTTCTGCATAATGAAGTTATGAACTCTTTTAAAACAAGGCTTACTTTAGGACACAAAGGAGAACAGAACCCCACTATACCTTTTTGTGTTTTAGCATTAATGGATTTGAGTTGAAACTCCTCTGAATTATGCAGGTTAAGATGACTCTTGGATCTGAGCCAAGTTTCCAGTTTTAAGAAAAATGCACTATCTCTAGCAGGTCATAAGCAAGTACAGGCTCTTCTTCCTTCTTACCATACTTAGGATGAGTTTTAGCAGCCTGAGTAGGAAAAGTGCACTCTTGAAAATGTTTTTATATATACATTCACCCTGGACACAGGGAAAATAAGAATAGCAGTCTCCAGTCTCTGTAAACATAAGGATTTTGTCCTCAAATACAGCGTATGCAGGTGAGAAGGAGCTTTGTTTCCTCTTTGGCTTACTGGGAATCATTGTATTGCTGCAGAAAATCTAGCTCTGAGGCTTCAATTCTTCTCTCAGGGCATCAATAGACATACGAAGAACTCCACTGGAAAGCAGTTCTCCCAGAAGATGTAGCAGGCAGCTTAGGTACTGAGTGCAACGGGTCTGCAATGTTCACAGCTCCTGCAAGCCTCTTTCACCTGGACCTTATTCCTAGTCTGCAAAATGGGGAAGACTGGAACTGCTGAGAGTTAGACTCACCTCATCTCAAATGGACTGCTTTAAAAGTGGGAAAGCAGACTGACTTACAAGTTGTGAACAGATGAACAGTTAGTAACTCAAGTTCATTTTTAATATTCATCTCCCAATTGTTCTGAAGAGGGGGTTAAGAAGACAACTCAAAAATTCTGTCTGAACGCTGCATAATCAACTGTGCTTTGGCACAGTTGCTGCCAAGCTGCCCAGAAGCCTTTCACAGCACATCAAGCTCCCAGAATGGCATAGCTTTCTCTTGGCAAGGGCATTTGATAGTCCACAGACTTCAGTGCCAGAACTGGAGAATAATAACATAAACTATAAGAAAAAAACAACTAAAGAAAAATTATACTCATTGTAATTGAGTCAGCTTGTTGAGGGACATAAAAATCTAATCAATTGTTTTTGCATAACAATCAGTTGTCACATTGGGCTCTAATTGAGCAGCCAGATGGAGCTTTGTAGTTGGAGACTGTAGTAGTAGTATTCCTGGGACACACAAAGCCACATGAGGCAATGAACATTGGATTCATCTTTCTATTAACATGTAAGGAGAGCTCCACTTAAAAGGCACAGATTTCCCAAACCAAATACATTCCACTCAATGTGCTTCTCTCCCATACATAGCAGACAGAAACTTTTCATTTAATGGATCATTTCTGAGCTTATAGGTATTGTTGAGTAATCTGAAGCTGGGGCACTGGTGGCTTCCAAATGCCCAGATAACATGGAGGATCTACAGGAACTTAATTTGATCTCTTTTCCTTCATTTTTCTAAGTGCTCCATATGTGTGGTGCATTTCAAAGGACACTGACAGAACATTTTTCAGAAACCATCCATTCCTTAATGTTTATAAAAGCTGCTTGGAAAAACTGAAGCTAAAATCTGTTTCTTGAGTGATTTGTTTTTCTCCCCCATCTGCATACTTTGATTTACTTGGCTGTGCACTTTCTATTAGCAGTAAAACCAAGTGATAATAAGAAACTGAGAGTATTTAACAATTTATCCCTAAAATGAACAATACTGGGTACAAGGTGTTACTGGAATTTTAAGGACAAACACCAATTCTCATTTTGGGTCTATGAAGTCTAGCAGCATTCTATCAAAGAATATATTAACAAAAAATACAATCAAGAAATAAAAATTACCAATCAAACATCTTTTGGCCTAAACACAGACTGGTTTTCTTTCCCTCTCTGTACTCTCTTGGATCTTCTCAGCCCAATAAACTTCACTGCCCTTGGAAAGGACTCAAGGGAGCCACACCAGTGCCTGTTTTTCTTTATATATATGTATATATGTGTGTGTGCTTGCTGGTAGGTAGGCAGGCAACAACTTTGGCTCAGAGATCTGGGAGAGGAATTAAACTTGCCAATTCTGCTCCTAGCTTCAAATACTAATTAAAATAATAATGATAATTCCTCTGAGTTTAGATGACCCCTCTTTTCAATGGAGGAGACCTGCTACGGGCAGCTACCACTGCTGTGGTGCCTCAGTTTAGCACACTGTCTGTCCATGAACCTGCCACAGTAGCCTCTCATGCGTAGATATGAACATTTCATTCATGTTAGTGAATTCTTTGGCTGCAATTAAGATTTATTAGCTTCACGGTGAAGGTTTGTTTTTTTCACCCGTTCTCTTCCTTGAGCAATCTTTGGATGACATTTCTTTCTGCTTTTTCTCTTATTTTCACAGTTCTCTCTCATTTTTTCTCCCTTTTGTCTTCTTCCACTCTGACTCCTAGTTTCATGGTTGTGTGGACTAATTAACAGCTGTCATATTCTTTCTCCTTTCCTACTTCTTGTAGCTGAAGATCTCTGCTACATATATATCATTTTTAGGCTGCAAGGATGTGCTCTAGGGACAGCTAGTAATGATCAGTCCACAAGTTGCTTTCATTACCATAAAACAGTATTAGATAACTACCAACTAAACTGAAGTTCTTCAGTTTTCAGATTCCTCTTACCAGAAGCCACCTTCATTTAACCAAAAGCCACCTCAATTTAACTCATTTAATTCATTAACTTCATTTAATTTCTCTGTTCCTTTATTTTTTTGTAATTTAAATAATTATATCTGTCTGACCCCCCTTTTGAGAGTAAGGCTTCCTACTAGCAGTGTGCTAGAATAAGATTCATTTGAATTGTTTTCTATGTTATATATATATTACTGTAATGAAGTAACAAATATACTTCTATTTTGTAATGATTCTAATATAATATTACATTGAAACAATGCACTGATAGCAGACAGTAAAACCACAGCTTCAATTAATAGCCTGTCTGAAAATGGATTAATTGTCAAAAAGATGGAACATTATTATTATCTAGTCATCTTAATGATTGAGCTAAGATAAATGACTCAATGCTTTGTTCCTTTGAGAAGTCATCAAAAATAGAAGCACTTTCCTCACATCTCAACCAAGGACTGGAAAAATTCCACATGTGGAAGGTGGCTTTCCAGTATCTGCAGGGAGCCTACAGGAAGGCTGGGGAGGGACTATTGACAAGGTCTGGTAATGTCAGGACGAGGGGGAATGGGTTTAAGCTGGAGGAGGGGAGATTTAGACTGGATGTGAGGAGGAAGTTCTTTACAGTGAGGGTGGTGAGACACTGGCACAGGTTGCCCAGGGAGGTTGTGGATGCTTCCTCCCTGGAGGCGTTTAAAGCCAGGCTGGATGAGGCCTTGAGCAGCCTGCTCTGGTGGGAGGTGTCCCTGCCTATGGCAGGGGGTTGGAGCTGGATGATCCTTGAGGTCCCTTCCAACCTAAACCATTCTGATTGTATGATTCTATGATTCTGTATCTTCAGGAAGGCTGCCTCCTTTCCAAAATTACCTTCCTCTCCTGCTTTTCTGAAATATCTGAAAACCTCTCTTTCCTTCTACCCTGAATAGGGTATATACAGTCACAGGTGCAAGAAACCCACCCATTTTTTTTCTGTCTTGGCCAACACTTTCCAAATGAGAGATGCTATGGTTTGGATAAAGCACACACCATGATTATGAGGGGGGAAAAATAAAAATCAACCACTTTCTTTTATAATGCTACTGAATTGTTTCATTAATATTAAAATGTTCACAAAGGTTTACTTTCTTCTTCTGAGCTGGGACAGCCCTTCAAATTAAACACACTGGTCCTTTGTTATTATGCTGTCATGTTAAAAAAGAAAAAAGTATTTTCCATTTGAACAACTTCTTGGCTTTTTACCTTACAATTACAGACATATTACAGCTTTTAATCTCACTTGTTGGTGTGCTTTTTATTGTTCAGGATGATAGAACCGAGGGGATTTTTAGACTTGAGATGATTGTGTGTAAGCCTTGGAGAGTGACCTGTGTGAGAACTACTGTGCTCGAGGCCTCTCCCCAGCCTCGTTGCCCTTCTCTGGACATGCTCAAGGATGTCAATGTCCCTTCTGAACTGGGGGGCCCAGAACTGAACACAGTACTCAAGGTGTGGTCTAACCAGTGCAGAGTACAGGGGCAGAATGACCTCCCTGCTCCTGCTGGCCACACCATTCCTGATGCAGGCCAGGATGCCATTGGCTCTCTTGGCCACCTGGGCACACTGCTGGCTCATGTTCAGGCGGGTATCAATCAGCCCCCCCAGATCCCTCTCTGTCTGTCTGCTCTCCAGCCACTCTGACCCCAGCCTGTATCTCTGCATGGGGTTGTTGTGGCCAAAGTGCAGCCCCTGGCACTTGGAGCCATTGAATGCCATCCCATTGGACTCTGCCCATCTGTCCAGGCGGTCAAGGTCCCGCTGCAGAGCCCTTCTGCCCTCCAACCCAGCCACATCTGCCCCCAGCTTGGTGTCATCTGCAAACTTGCTGATGACTGACTCGATGCCCTCATCCAGATCATCTATGAAGATGTTAAAGAGGATGGGGCCCAGCACTGATCCCTGAGGGACACCACTAGTGACCGGCCGCCAGCTGGATGTGGCACCATTCACCACCACTCTCTGGGCTCGGCCCTCCAGCCAGTTCCTCACCCAGCACAGAGTGTTACCATCCAAGCCGTGGTCTGACAGCTTAGCCAGCAGTTTGCTGTGGGGAACAGTGTCAAAGGCCTTGCTGAAGTCCAGACAGACCACATCCACAGGCCTCCCCACATCCACCAAGCGGGTCACCTGATCATAGAAGGAGATCAGGTTGGAGAGGCAGGATCTGCCCTTCCTAAATCCATGTTGGCTGGACCTGAGCCCTTTGCCATCCCTCAGGTGCACTGTTAGCACCCCCAAGATAACCTGTTCCATCAGCTTCCCTGGCACTGAGGTCAGGCTGACGGGTTTGTAGTTCCCAGGTTCCTCCATCCGACCCTTCTATACATAGCTTATGTATTAATTGCTGAAATTAGAGGTGAGGTGTCAGAGCAGGCCAGGGTTAAAAGAAAGTGACTAAATCAAGGGACACAGAGTCCAGACAGAGAAGTGAACAGGACGTCATCCCAGGAAAAAGTGCTTGAGCATTGTTTATGTTTTGACTTTTTATCCCTCTCAGCAAACCAATGAACGATGTAGCCATCATCATTATTTTCTTTTCACAACCAACGATCTAATTTCTCTCATTAAAATATTCCAATTAGCCTTAAACCAGCACAACGGGATGTGTCGTTAGTGTCTGCAACCACCACACGGGGGTAGCTTGATCTCAGAGTTTGCTTTGTGGTTTTGCTTCGTGTTTTTGACCGTTCCCTAGTAGAGTTTTTCTGTTTGGTTTCTTAGTGAGACATTGGGAAAAGGCACTAATGAATGATCCTCCTGCACCAGACAGAATCCTTGGAGGCAGATTAGTGATCATCCTATCAATTGATCAGCTCTTTGTCATCTGTATGTGAAGACACACAAACAAGAACTGCTTCTAACATTTTGCCTTGCATTGATCATATCCAAGAGAGATGGGTTTGTCATGGCTGTCATTTTCAACACAGACAAAAGAGGGTGAGCTACCAGACTACATAATTACTGCACTTCTGTCCAGGGAAAGAGATAATTTTGCAAAACACTTTCTCAGGGCAAAATGTGTATTTGTGATTTCTCATTTCCTGGATGAAAGCCAGGGAGAGCAGAAATGGAATTCTGCCTTTGAGCTAAGGAAGGAAGCTGAATATGTGGCCACCCAGCTGTTGATCTGTATCTGTTGGATTTGATACCTTTTGCTAGTCAGTGGTGCAAGTGGCAAACTTGAAACATCAAAACAATATACATGCCCAGATTACAATGCAGACTCATAGAAACATAGAATCAACCAGGTTGGAAGAGACCTCCAAGGTCATCCAGTCCAACCTAGCACCCAGCCCTAGACAATCAGCTAGACCATGGCACTAAGTGCCTCATCCAGGCTTTTCTTCAACACCTCCAGGCACAGTGACTCCACCACCTCCCTGGGCAGCCCATTCCAATGCCAATCACTCTCTCTGGGAAGAACTTCCTCCTAACACCTAGCCTAGACCTCCCCTGGCACAACTTGAGACTGTGTCCCCTCTGTCAGGTGTTGGAAGGGACTACAAGGATCATTTAGTTCCAACTCCCCCTGCCATGCCCAGGGACATCCTACCCTAGAGCAGGCTGCCCACAGCCTCATCCAGCCTGGCCTTAAACACCGTCAGCAATGGGGCCTCAACCACCTCCCTGGGCAACCCATTCCAGCCTCTCACCACTCTCATGCTCAACAACTTCCTCCTCACGGCCAGTCTGAATCTCCCCACCTCCAGCTTTGCTCCATTCCCCCTAGTCCTGTCACTCCCTGACAGCCTAAAAAGCCTCTCCCCAGATTTTTTGGAGGCCCCCTTCAGATACCGGATCTGGCACCCTTTGCCAGATGCCTGATAACAATCTCCCTAGTTCCTTTGGGCTAATGCTTTAAGCATATAACAAGTTAAGTAAAACTTCTGTCTTCAATGATGAAGCCCACAAACCGTGTCTTACCACTATCTGGAATGGAAATAGTATGTGCCTGTGTGTGGCCTATCCATCTTCATCAGTTTGCTTTCTATGGAGTTACTTTGTTTTAATCAGGTGTGCTAGTTTGAAGCTAGCTGGAATGTTTTGGTGAGAAGGATTAGATCATAAGCTGTGAAAGAGAAATAATGGTGATGTCTACTTCACTCGTAGGCTTGCTGAGATGTATAAGAACAAGAGCATAAACATAGATAGGGCATTTGGCATTCAGGCACTGCCTGGGCTGTTGAGCTGCATTCTCTCTAACCTCACCCTCTGTCTCTCTGGTTAATCCACTTGCTTCCTAACCCCCCAGCTGACCTCCATTCTTCCTTGGGGCACAAGGCAATGTCTGGGGTAAGGTAGAGGGGTGGGAGAAGATGGAAGGGTGGTTGGGAGCCCCTCCTGGGGACTCAGGTTTCTGGGAGGGCTGTTGTGTTTCTGTATTACCTTTTACTTTGTACATTTCTGTCTATAACTGTATATACTGTAAATATCTGCTTGTATATTGTGCTAAGCTGTAAATATAAGCTTCATTCAAATTTCCAGAGCTGGCTGAGTCTAGTCTGGGTGATTTCCAAAGTGTGTGGGGGGCGGGTAACACCCAAACCACCACAAACTCCTATCTTCAATGATGAAGTTCACAAACCGTGTCTTACCACTATCCGAAAATGGAAATGGTATGTGCCTGTGTGTGGGCTATCCATCTTCATCAGTTTGCTTTCTATGGAGTTACTTTGTTTTAATCAGGTTTTAATTAAAAATCTACTCTGAAACAGATTTAAACCAAAGGGAAATTTTTGTGTGTGGTATCACAGTTTTACTACTTGAGGACAAGTGACTTGTGATTCTGTGCTTCTGTGATTTTGTGACTTGTGGGCATGGATTTACCTCAACTTCAGCTCCTGGGCACTTTCTAGGAGCACTGTCACAGCGGAAGACCCCACGCTGTCATTTTCATGTCTGATGCTTGCCAGGGTTTGGGCAGAACTGAATAATCTGAGAAAATAAGGAGAGTAAGCAGGATTGAGTAACTGAACTGGTAAGGAGGCACAGCTGTAGATGGATGGCCTTGGGGGGCTGGCAGGGAAGCTGGGTGAGTTCTGAGCTGTGTGAGAGGGTAGGCTGCTCAGCCCTGGGAACAAGCAATGTTATGGCTGATTTGTTGTAAAGGGAGATTAAGGGGGTGGTTGGTCAGGTCTGCCTCTGTGTGTGTGGTCAGCCCATCTCTGCTTTGTAAGCCTATCAAAAGTACAGACCCCTCTACTGAACTCCACTACACAGGCATCAGGCGTAGCTTCAATAAATGGGTTGACCATTATGCATCACATTGGTGTAAGCCTGTTGTCCCTCCCTCTCCTGTGCAGCCTGGAAGAGAGACCAACTCAAAAGATGCTCTCTCCATCAATACTTTTAAAAAATCTCTTTAGAGTCTTTGTCCTTATATGCTGTTTCTCCTCTTCTTGACTTTAGAATGTATATTTATTTCTCGAGCTGAAATTAAAACCAGAAGGTGTCCTTAAGTACCAGAAGCATCCACATCACTTTCATTTTAGTATCATCCTAAAATTGCTTTATCCCTAGAGTAACTTACCCAGAAATTATTTCTTATCTTACAGATGTCTGTTAGGAAAAGAAAAACAAACAAACAAACAAAAAAAACCCAAGCCAACCCCAAAGAATAGTGATAGGTCAGTTTGTATTCCTAGAGTACTCCTGATATAAAAGTAATGTGGTGCTGCACATACACACAGACAAAGCAGTTAAAAAAAAAAAGGAGATCATTAAATTAGTAATTCAAATTCTGTTTCCAATTAAATTGTTGTATACCCAAAGCAATTCCACAGATTGCTGCATTATTACTTTTGATTTATTCCAGTATAATTAAGAAAAACTTCTGTCATCAACTCTAATGAAAGCCATAGTTTGAAAATTTAGACTAGGGATATATAGTTTAAGATTGTTTCTCACTGAATAAATGATAACAATTAATTTTTTTTATCACAAGAACAGAGATTTAGTATTGGAATCCTTTTATTGTCTTTCCCAACTTCGTGTCTAAGGTGTGGATCCCAGCTATGGAAACACAAAGTGCTGACTCAAGCAAAGTATTTATAATTTTGGGTTTGTATTATATGCAATGCTTCCCTGTCAGTCATTTAGCAGTTAAATTAGGATACCAAATCAGATTTCTAGCAGGGCAGAAGCAAAAACATAAAATGTAAATTACACTCAACTAAATTTATCACATTCCACTGCCTTTTCCCCATCTTAATACTTTACTTTCACAAAATGTTTCTCAGTACATATTTATTCTGTGTATTATTCCTCCTTAAGCCTGCTGAAATCATCACCTCATTTGCTGTGTATGCCATGTTACACTTATCTATCCCTCATTCTCCTAACGACCTTGCAAGGATTACTGCAGATTTTCCAGACTCATAAAAATAGACATCTTGCCATTAATTCTTCATTGCATATTTGAGTCAGTCAAGCCTTACTCTGAATTAGTTCAGACATACTCTCCCACCTGGAGTACTGTGTGCAGTTCTGGAGCCCCCAACACAAGAAGGACATGGAACTGCTGGAGTGGGTCCAGAGGAGAGCCACGAAGATGATCAGAGGGCTGAAGCAGCTCTGCTATGAGGACAGGCTGAGAGAGTTGGGGCTCTTCAGCCTGGAGAAGAGAAGGCTTCGAGGAGACCTTAGAGTGGCTTTCCAGTATCTGAAGGGAGCCTACAGGAAGGCTAGGGAGGGACTATTGACAAGGTCTGGGAATGTCAGGATGAGGGGGAATGGGTTTAAGCTGGAAGAGGGGAGATTTAGACTGGA
Source organism: Tricholaema leucomelas (assembly GCA_013400475.1). NCBI lineage: Eukaryota > Metazoa > Chordata > Aves > Piciformes > Lybiidae > Tricholaema lacrymosa > Tricholaema leucomelas. The sequence continues at coordinate 51,975 of WAAF01001977.1, read as the reverse complement.
TGTTAGGAGGAAGTTCTTTACAGTGAGGGTGGTAAGACACTGGAACAGGTTGCCCAGGGAGGTTGTGGATGCTTCCTCCCTGGAGGTGTTTAAGGCCAGGCTGGATGAGGCCTTGAGCAGCCTGCTCTAGTGGGAGGTGTCCCTGCCTATGGCAGGGGTTGGAGCTGGATGATCCTTGAGGTCCCTTCCAACCTAAACCATTCTATGATTCTATGATTCTATGCTTGCTGAGTGATTATTGAAAACTCTGCCCTGTCACAGGCAGCTTTAGATGGCACTATAAGCATGACCTGGCATCACTTTTTTTTTGGGTAGTTTCAGAAGTTGCACAGTCACTGATTCTTGCTGAGTGTGAAGTGCCTGCCTGTACCTCAGTGTTAGAAACTAAATTGAATGTTACTGACCACTCAGTCAAGCACCCTGAATCCTGCTACAAAATCTAGCAATAAACTACCTAGAAAAGATTATAGTTCTGCATTCAATCTATTTTTTTGTCATGTGGAGAAGAGGGGATAAATGTCAAATTCACAGAGAGAGACTGCTGTTTCACTGCTAAAAATAATTAGATGAACCTTTCTTGACTTCTGAACCACAGAATGCAATGCTTCTTCCAGGTAATAGTGTCCTTTGTGCTGTTTTCAAGAGCCAGTGACTGATGTCTTGTGTTGCAAAGGCACGCTTCCCTCTGTGATTAAATATTTATCACAGTGAGAGACCAGCAGAAAAACTAAGTGCCTCCAATTAACTATTGTGGAGGTTCATAAGGTACCACAGTACATGTATAAATATTTTAAAGGATCAGGTCAGAGCAGTGGCCATTATCAGGACATATCCCTGTAGATCATGGTGTGTTGTTTGTGGGTGGGCAGATGCATGTCTGCTTACTAGCAAACAAAACCTCTACTTTATTTGCTGTGCCCCAGCGATAAATCAGTTGGTAAATTATCACATTAATCATGCATATGAAGAAAGATGCTTTGCCTAGTGATTATGAAGGACAAGCAAAAGATAATTAAAGGTGCTGCAATCTGTTTTGCTTGTCCTGGGTATTGTCATTTGCTAATTTTTCCAGGGTTCACTCATCCAAAGGAAGGAAATTCATCTTTAGTTCTGTGGAACAAGAGATGTCTGAATTTATGAGGATCTGAGGCATGCAAGGGCCTGCTGTGTCTGCCTTCATCAAAGACCAAAAGATAGGTATCTTGCCCCAAGTCTGCTATCCAGAGCATTTGGAAGTGGTGGAAGGGACTGAATAATGTTACAGTCTCACAGTATCACCAAGGTTGGAAGAGACCTAACAGATCATCAAGTCCAACCCTTTACCACAGAGCTCAAGGCTAGACCATGGCACCAAGTGCCACGTCCAACCTTGTCTTGAACAGCCCCAGGGACGGCGACTCCACCACCGCCCTGGGCAGCCCATTCCAGTGTCCAATGACTCTCTCAGTGAAGAACTTTCTCCTCACCTCGAGCCTAAACTTCCCCCGGCGCAGCCTGAGGCTGTGTCCTCTCGTTCTGGCACTGGCCACCTGAGAGAAGAGAGCAACCTCCTCCTGGCTACAACCACCCCTCAGGTAGTTGTAGACAGCAATAAGGTCACCCCTGAGCCTCCTCTTCTCCAGGCTAAACAATCCCAGCTCCCTCAGCCT
>WAAF01001977.1:19159-50127 GCA_013400475.1 Tricholaema leucomelas | reverse complement strand
GCTGGTGAGGGGCCTGGAACACAAACCCTACGAGGAGAGGCTGAGGGAGCTGGGGTTGTTTAGCCTGGAGAAGAGGAGGCTCAGGGCAGACCTCATTGCTGTCTACAACTACCTGAAGGGAGGTTGTAGCCAGGTGGGGTTGGTCTCTTCTCCCAGACAACCAGCAACAAGACAAGGGGACACAGCCTCAAGTTGTGCCGGAGGAAGTCTAGGCTGGATGTTGGGAGGAAGTTGTCGGCAGAGAGAGTGATTGGCATTGGAATGGGCTGCCCAGGGAGGTGGTGGAGTCACTGTCCCTGGGGGTGTTCAGGAAAAGACTGGATGAGGCACTTAGTGCCATGGTCTAGTTGAGTGGTTAGGGCTGGGTGCTAGGTTGGACTGGATGATCTTGAAGGTCTCTTCCAACCTGATTGATTCTATTCTATTCTATGCTTGGGCTGCCATTACTCTAGGGAGAGCCTTGGCAGATCCCAGGGCTTGTGATCTTTGGTCTTACATGCTCATCCTTCTGAGTGCATCTTGTTTGTGGTATTAGAATGAGCTGTGAGAGATCAAGGGAAGGGAGACTTGGGGGGGTGGTGGTGGTGGTGAGTGGCGTGAGGGAAGGCAAAATCTGAAGCAGTGACTGTTGCAACAGATTTGAAGAGTCTAAATAATAATTGCTTTTATAATTAACTGTGATGTCATCGAATGCAGTTCTGAAGGTGACCAGGAAACTAATCAAGAGTTTGTCAAACATGCTTGAGATAGAAGTATGAAACAAAGAAGTTTTTATGCAGTCCTCTAAGATTTTGGAACATTCCTTTATAAGGTGTTACAAAATCTTAGAGCAGTTTACAGTGTGCATGAAACAGATTCATTGCTGCTAAAATTGGAGCAATGACAAAATTGTATTTCAGGTGAGGGTTATAGACTGCTGGGGTTTGGATGGCTTTCCTCTGATAACTCTATTTTCAGCTTCTTCATCCTAGTCACAGGCCTGAGCTAATTCAAGCTTAGACTCTGTATACAGGATTTCCCCAGGCAGACTTGTGTTTTGGGGCACATCCTAATACATCTGGTGCGGTATGGGTACCCTTCAGCTGCAGTGGAGCCTGCACTTCAAACCCCATGTGGGAATTGTGTTGTGAAAGGCTGCCCATGGAGCACCCCACTTCCTAGGGGAGCAGGACCCAGCAGAAGAACTAAGCTGCAACAGGCCAAGATTAGCCATTAGCTGTGTTAATGGGCAGTGTTTGGAAGCAGCAGAGGCTTGTTAGCCTTCCTGAGACCCTGCAAAGCAGAAGAATCAACTGCTCTGGGATTGTGGGAACCCTTCCCTGTTATAAAAGAGGTTGTTTATGCTCATGGGACATTTCTGCATGTATGTACTTTGCAGTCAGGTCCTGAAAGATGTTTCACTGTGTGGGTTGTGTCTGATGGATAGCAGGGCCCTCATTTCAGCAGTTTTCCCTGAAGAAGTTGTGTATTGTCTTTTTTTCAGGTTAAATAAAGAGGATTCTTTTGGGAATGTGAATAGTCTGAAGCTTAGTGAAAACTTTGAATGATAAGATCACTGAGGCTCCTTACATTTAGCATAGAGACATACAAAACTACATTTCAGGCAGCATATCATTTTACAAACACCTTAGCAGGTTCATTTCTAATGAAATGAGTAACTATCAACACTTGTGAAACAGGACATTAAGGCATCTGTGACAAGCCTGGCTGAGAAAAAGAAAAGCTTTCCCTCAGATTATGGTCATAATTGTAACATTGGCATAATAATGTTCTTTTTCCCCACTACAACATATACCCTAGCACTATGGGAAACCTACTTCCTAACAAATCTCAGTCATCTCAAAGGAGTCATAATTTGTCATTTCAGCCTCATCAAACTCTCAAGACACTATATGGCTGCTAAAACCTCAACATGTTCATTCTCATTTAAACCTATTTTGACTTCAGTAGTGCCCAGAGATCCTACACAGAGCAGGGTTGATAAACATGCTTCAAGATGTAGCCACAGGCCAAGAAGCTGTTGTTTCAGTGCTACATGCTCTTTGACAGGTTCTTTAATAAAGCTGGATCTCCCAAGATGGACCACAGTCCTCTAAACTACAAAAGATCATAGTAGGAGAATTAACCAGACTGGGGAACCCTAAAAGCATCTAAGAGAGTTTTCTTTAACTTTTTTTTCCCTCTTTTTTTTTTGGAAAGGGAAATGTTCTCCAAAATGTTCCTATATTAAACAAAAAAGGATTAAAATATCACTCCACCACCTCCACCTCACCTACCCTCACTTCTTTTTCATGAAAATAATGGGAGATTTTCGAAATATTCCTTCATGGGTTAAAAAAAGTAAGAAAGGAAGAGGGATAAAGAAAGAGGAGACAAATAGTGGCAGAGAAGATGAATTTAAAGGCAAATGGCGTTGGCTCTGGAAACCAAGTGATGAAAGCTGTGAGCAGCAAGCAGAATAAGATTTTAAAGGTCACTATTTTTCTTGGAAAACATGGTACAAATGTGCCTATAAGAAGAAAGCTTTTCCAGTCAACACACCCTGTTTTCACCCATAATTTTGCCTGTCTGGGTTGTGTGCTGCAAACATATTTCTTAAATAAAAAAAGAGAAAGGAGAAGGAGCTACAGAAACAGTGATTTTTTGTGCCACTTTTGAGCCTTTGAAAATTCAGAAGAGCAAGCATAATAATTGACCATAAGAAAGAGAGTGGTTGGACTTTTTATTTTTATGAATTTATAGAGAAGAATAAAAGGAAATGCTTGTATTTGGTGATGAAACTTAGAGGATGTAGAAGTCAGATCCCCCAGCAAATTAGATACATTGCCTTTGAAAATGAGAAGGACTGGTGTGGAAAACACAGATGAACATCAGTACAACAACCTTCATGTGTTATATCTGAGAGATAACCAAAGGAATTTAAATTGTTCTCTCAGCAAGAGACCAGAGAAAAGAGTAAAGATCTGGATCAAAACCAGGCTCTGCACTTGCATTGATTAGAGCTTCACAAATGAACTAATGTCATGAAGAAGTAATCTTGGTCAAGTGCAATGATTAAGGGGAAAAAAAAATAAACTCAAGAAAAACTCTTGCTACAAAATTATGACAGTCTAACAGAAAATAAGCAGCTGGTAGCAGACTGAAAGTGAGAGCAGTTACACAGAAGACAAAAGCAGAAACCAAATAGTTCAGCTTCAATTCAGTTCAAGAGCACAGTCCTATGGATTTGTGTCAACTCGTTGCACTACAATTGCACTACAAAAGGTACTTAAGCACCCTATATTCTGAACTCTGTCATTCTTATAACAATCCCATAACAAGAAAACTTAGCCTAATAATTTACAAAAACTTTTTTGGGAACTTTAGAATTTCATTTTTTCCATAAAAAGGGAAAATTTCCCTGGCTGAATCAGAATATGATACATGAAGTTTGTTCACTTGATTGTACCTGAGGGGTCTTTTTAAAGTCAGATGGGCAAAGGACATTACTATATCTGATGTCAGGATGAGATGCCATCTTGTGTTAGTTTGAAGCTAGTTAGAATGTTTTGGTGAGAAGGGCTAGATTACAGGCTGTGAAAGGAAAACAATGGTGATGTCTACTTCACTCATAGGCTTGCTGAGATGTATAAGAATAAAAAGCAAAACATAGATAAAGCCACTTCTACTGCTGGCAAGCTCTGAGCTGCATCTCTCTCCTAACCACACCCTCCGTTTCTTTGGCTAATCCACTTTGCTTCCTAACCCCCTGGCCAAACCTCCATTCTTCCTTGGGAATAAGGGTAAGGTTGAGAAGGGTAGGGGGAAGGTGAAGGGGTGGTTGAGAGCCCCTCCTGGGGACTCAGGTTTCTGGGGGAGCTGTTGTGTTTCTGTATTACCTTTTTACCTTGTCTATTTCTGTCTATAACTGTATATACTGTAAATATCTGCTTGCATATTGTGCTAGCTGTAAATATAAGCTTCATTCATATTTCCAGAACTGGCTGAGTCTAGTCTGGGTGATTTCCAAATTGGAGGTGGGGCAGGAGACACCCAAACCATCACACATCTACTGAGGAAAGTGTGGACCTGGGAATATAGAAAGTGGATCTCAGAGTTCTTAGCATTGATGGATCTGTGCTGAACATATCCCCATCTTTACCAAAAGTTCTTAAGCTGCTAAATGAAATGGAAAAAAGTTTGCAAATGACAAAATATTTTGATTCACTTGGCAATGTCAAACTTAATTTTGACATTTCTGATGCATTTGTATGAAACTGAACCATTTTGTGGTTTTTCCTTTTTTTTTTTTTTTTTTTTTTTTGGTGTGAATTTCTCATTTTCATTCTGGATACAAATAAACACTGAAATATCTGAATTATCCATGGGATGAAACATGTCTAATCTGAAATCATTCTAGGCACTGAATGGGTTTTAAAGATTCACAAAAAAATCCCAAGATAAGTCAAATAGTTTTGCTCACTCATTTGTACCTTGAGTATGGATGAACTTTAATTTTAACCAGACCTGCCATGACCCTGCCTGACACCAGCATCTTTTTCAAGCATATTTGATCTTGCTTAGCAAGAGCTGTAAATCTGAATTGTTTATTAAAGGTATTTTTTGAATGGAGTTTATGATTTATGCAACATTAAGAATAATACACTGTGAAGTGTGACTAGGATTTCTGAGCTGTTAGTTGGTGGTTTGATGCCCTAGGTGATAATCCATTGTATAGAATTGTTCAGATTCCAGAAACCAAAAATACAACAATTTATTAACTGCACAGAAACACAATAGATTCACCATTTTTGGGGGTCTGGGTTGACGAAAAGCTCAACATGAGCCGGCAGTGTGCACATGCAGCCCAGACAGCAACCCTGTGCTGGGCTGCATCAAGAGAAGTGTGGCCAGCGGGGCAAGGGAGGTGATTCTCCCCCTTTGCTCTGCTCTCCTCAGACCCCACCTGGAGTACTGTGTGCAGTTCTGGAGCCCCCAGCACAAGAAGGACATGGAACTGCAGGAGCGAGTCCAGAGGAGACCCAGGAAAATGCTCAGAGGGCTGCAGCAGCTCTGCTCTGAGGACAGGCTGAGAGAGTTGGGGCTCTGCAGCCTGGAGAAGAGAAGGCTTCGAGGAGACCTTAGAGTGGCTTTCCAGTATCTGAGGGGAGCCTACAGGAAGGCTGGGGAGGGACTCTTTATACGGTCTAGTAATGTCAGGACGAGGGGGAATGGGTTTAAGCTGGAGGAGGGGAGGTTTAGACTGGATGTTAGGAGGAAGTTGTTTACAGTGAGGGTGGTAAGACACTGGCACTGGTTGCCCAGGGAGGTTGTGGATGCTTCCTCCCTGGAGGTGTTTAAAGCCAGGCTGGATGAGGCCTTGAGCAGCCTGCTCTGGTGGGAGGTGTCCCTGCCCTATGGCAGGGGGTTGGAGCTGGATGATCCTTGAGGTCCCTTCCAACCTAAACCATTCTATGATTCATTCTATGATTCTATGTGCTACAACAAGTGCATTTGGAGCCCAATATGAACATTATCCACTCCTCACTTTCTGTGATTTCAGTCCCTTTCCTAAAGTGATTTCTTCCCTGCTCTCAGACCAGGCCTACTCTGGGGGCAGGGAAGGAATCCTGGATGAAATGATCATGTCTAATTAACATTTTTCTACCTATTAGAATTTGCCGTCTTTGTTGTTAGGTTTAAAGTCATAGGCAGTGTACATACTAAAATGCTTCCTTGGCATCCCCTTAGGCACCTGGCCAGTAGTTTCTATAACTCTCACTGGATACAAGGCAAGAATGTATCCAGATTAGTTTTCCTTAGCAAAAAAACCAGCAATTTCTTGGAAGTTACCAGCAATCTTGAAAGCCATCTGTTACTGGTGAGTTGGTGTGCAACATCAGTGAACTCTGGAAAGTGAAACTGAGGATCTTGCTGTGAGTATTAATAAGCCTGAACGTGATCAATAAGCACGTTCAAAAGAGACAGTGCACTGCTAAATTTGTTTAGTTTTAAACCATGATGTGCATGCATGTTAGGTTTTAAATTCCATGCTGCATGTAGTGGTTACAGCTGATCTTCAGAATTAATCTTGGAAAAATAATAGAGAATAGGAAAAGTTATTCAAAGGACTTGACATTTTTATTTCCTTTGTCTCCTGCAGTGGTAGAATTTAGATTGTCCAATGTCTTTTGATTAATGTTATGAAGGAAATATTTAGTTACTTGCCTCTGAGCTTCTACAGCACGTCAAAGGTCAGCAGAAATTTCATGTCTATTTTCAACAGGCCACTCTGGATCTTGCTTACATTGGTGAATATCGTAAGCAATCATTTAAAACTGGTCTAATACTTTGCAAGTGTGAAAGTAAAGTGCAGGATTGGAATGAGAACCAGAGAAAAGTGTTGATAAACACTTCTATCTTTTTAGAATGGTTTCTCACATCTTTAACCTGTTCTTGAAATGTAGATGTAAAACTCAATGAGATAAAAAAATGACCTTATGGCAGAGAGAGAGTGAAAATAAATCCTAGGAGAAAACCACAAAAAGTCTTTTGGAACTTTTTACAGACTGGGGAAAGATGCAACCATCTCTTATCTTCTTTCAAAATAGCTCTAAGATGAGGTTCAGTTATGGCTGTGTCAATGAGACTGTGCTCAAAGTAAGGGCTTGAAAGACAGTGAACTGTGTATTTTTTTTTTTTTTAAGAACTACTAATAGAACAAGTCCCAAACCCAAGCAATACTTGACCAAAGGCAACCCAATATGCAGAAATGGCACTCATCTATGTGTGTGTGACAATCACAGTATCACAGTCTCACAGTGCCACCAAGGTTGGAAGAGACCTCATAGATCATCAAGTCCAAGCCGTTACCACAGAGCTCAAGGCTAGACCATGGCACCAAGTGCCACGTCTAATCCTGCCTTGAACAGCTCCAGGGACGGCGACTCCACCACCTCCCTGGGCAGCCCATTCCAGTAGCCAATGACTCTCTCAGTGAAGAACTTTCTCCTCACCTGAAGCCGAAATCTCCCCTGGTGTAGCTTGAGGCTGTGTCCTCTTGTTCTGGTGCTGGCTGCCTGAGAGAAGAGAGCACCCTCCTCCTGGCTACAACCACTCCTCAGGTAGGTTGATGTTATTAATCTAGCAAATTGTTAATGCTTTCTGAAATAAACTCCTCACATAACTGGAAAGTCAGCTAATGTATAACTCAAATAAAAACCCCACCTTGTATCTTGGTTAGTAGCTCATAGAAGACTGGCAAAACAAAGAACCCAAATGTTCCAGGTCTTGGTTCTGTTCCATAGCAGTTTTCACAGAAGACAAGTGTGTCACTGTGCAGCTGCCATTCAAGTTAAGTGGAGTCTGCATTTTGTTTTGACTCTGAAGTGTCGATGTGCTGATTAGTTTTCTGATACAGCTTGGTTGTCAACATTTAAAACATTTCTTGGAAGAAGAAAAATAATTTTGAACAGACGGCATCCTGTTATACCTATATTTATACATATTTCCCCACACCCTCAAAACCCAGTTTTAAAGCAGCTTATTGTAAGAGCTGTCACCATCACCTTGGAAATTGGTCCATTGACAGCATGTATCAATCAGTCGTCTCACAAGTATATATATATTTCCCCCTCCCCCCCTTTCTTTATTTTTTTTTAAAGCATATTTGAATAGTTTGATGCTTTCCAGGAAAAAAAGACAGTCAAAATTCATCATGAACGTTTTAGAGGGTAGAATCATAGAATCAACCAGGTTGGAAGAGACCTCCAAGATCAACCAGTCCACCCAGCCCTATCCAGTCAACTAGACCAATGCACTAAGTGCCTCATCCAGGCTTTTCCTGAACACCTCCAGGGACGGTGACTCCACCACCTCCCTGGGCAGCCCATTCCAATGCCAATCACTCTCTCTGTCAAGAACTTCCTCCTAACATCCAGCCTATATTTCCCCTGGCACAACCTGAGACCGTGTCCCCTTGTTCTATTGCTGGTTGCCTGGCAGAAGAGACCAACCCCACCTGGCTACAGCCTCCCTTCAGGTAGTTGTACACAGCAATGAGGTCACACCTGAGCCTCCTCCAGGCTAAACAGCCCCAGCTCCCTCAGCTTCTCTTCATAGGGTTTGTGTTCCAGGCCTTTCACCAGCTTTGTCGCCCTAACTGATAGATTTAGTTTTCTGGTTGCAAGTAATGTAGATTATAGACTTGTAGTTGGAGTGCATGCATGGAAGGGAGGAGTTTCAGTTGTTACTTTGCAGGTTGCTTCTGTTCCCTGTGAAATTGTATTTGGTGAGTAATATTATCTACATGATGTCTCCTCGTTAAAGCACTTTTCCAGTCTCCAGTCTCCTTCAGTGGATAAGGCTGGATGGTCACATCCAGAGGGTGATGGTCAATGGCTTGAAGTCCAGATAGATAGCAGTGACAAGTGGTGTCCCTCAGGGGTCCATACAGGGACCTGTGCTGTTTGATGTTTTCATCAATGATATAGACAGTGGCACCGAGTGTACCATTGTCAATAGTCCCTCCCCAGCCTTCCTGTAGGCAGTTCTGGAGCCCCCAGCACAAGAAGGACATGGAACTGCTGGAGCGGGTCCAGAGGAGAGCCACGAAGATGATCAGAGGGCTGCAGCAGCTCTGCTATGAGGACAGGCTGAGAGAGTTGGGGCTCTGCAGCCTGGAGAAGAGAAGGCTTCGAGGAGACCTTAGAGTGGCTTTCCAGTATCTGAAGGGAGCCTACAGGAAGGCTGGGGAGGGACTATTGACAAGGTCTGGGAATGTCAGGACGAGGGGGAATGGGTTTAAGCTGGAGGAGGGGAGGTTTAGACTGGATGTTAGGAGGAAGTTCTTTACAGTGAGGGTGGTGAGACACTGGCACAGGTTGCCCAGGGAGGTTGTGGATGCTTCCTCCCTGGAGGTGTTTAAAGCCAGGCTGGATGAGGCCTTGAGCAACCTGCTCTAGTGGGAGGTGTCCCTGGCTATGGCAGGGGTTGGAGCTGGATGATCCTTGAGGTCTCTTCCAACCTAAACCATTCTATGATTTTATGTCCTCAGAAATGAGGTCATTGTCAGAAATAATTTGAGGTGCCATGCTAGAGAGTCAGGCTCCTTCTCTGTGGGTCAGTGCTCTGTGAGACAAACTTCTCCTCTCAAAATCAGGAATCCTAAACCAATAGACAATATTAAAAGTATTCATACATCCTACAAAAATAAAACCTGTGACCTCACTCATCCTCGAGCATGTACATGATGTCGTCCTGGCTGATGTTGAGTCTCACCTGCACCGGCAGGCACTTACCGCTGGGCTCCACCAGCAAGATCCTGCAGGCAGCAAGTCTGGAACAGACTGCCATGATCTCAGAGACCGTGGGGCACTGCAGGCCCTCCACCCTGCACAGCACCAAGTGCTGCCAATACACCTGCCAAAGGACACAGCCTGGCCACCTCCTGCTCTGCACACAAAGCACGGGGCCTGCCCTCCCCCTGGCCACAACAACCCCATGCAGTGCTACAGGCTGCAGACAGAGTGGCTGGAGAGCAGCCAGGCAGAGAGGGACCTGGGGGTACTGGTTGACAGGTGACTGAACATGAGCCAGCAGTGTGCCCAGGTGGTATAGAAGGCCGATGGCATCCTGGCTTGGATCAGGAATAACGTGGCCAGCAGGACCAGAGAGGTCATTCTGCTCCTATGCTCAGTGCTGGTTAGGCCACATCTTGAGTACTGTGTTCAGTTCCAGGCCCCTCAATTTAGGAAAGATGTTGAGATGCTTGAACATGTCCATAGGAGGGCACCAAGGTTGGTGAGGGGGCTGGAGCACAGCCCTATGAGGGGAGGCTGAGGGAGGTGGGGGGTGTTCAGCCTGGAGAAGAGGAGGCTCAGGGCAGACATCATCGCTCTCTACAACTACCTGAAAGGAGGTTTTAGCCAATCTCTTCTCCCAGGCACCCAGTGAAAGAGCAAGGGGACGTAGCCTCAAACTTCACCAGGGCAGGTTCAGACTGGATGTTAGGAAGTAGTTCTACATGAAAGAGTGATTGGCATTGGAATGGGCTGCCCAGGGAGGTGGTGGAGTCAGCATCCCTAGAGGTGTTTTAAAGGAGACTGGATGAGGCACTTAGTGCCACGTTTTAATTAAGTAGAAGGTGATAGGTAATAGGTTGGACTCGATGATCCTAGAGGTCTTTTCCAACATGGTTAATTCTGCAATTCAGTGATAGTGCAACCTTGAACCAGGTTCTTTATTGAGCCGACAAAGAATTCTCCTAGAGCAGTGCAAGGGAAGGAGCTGGTTCTTGCTGGCTGGAAGAGAGAGATGCACTTGTCCTGCTCAGGCCTTCCAAGAGATTCAGAAGTTCACAACCAAATCCTTCAACACCTCAATAAGCCATGCAACAGAACAAGAACTAGCAGATAGCAAGTTTCCTCCATGTTCAGTGGACAGTCCTTTTGAATATAGCACTTCTTTAAGAGCTTTACTAAGTCTGCACGTGAGCTCAATCTGCCCATAGAAGAATTTCCATTTGTGCAGATGGCATAATTTGGCAGATTGCTCTGATGTTGGCAGCATCACAGGGGTCATATTTGTGCACAGATGGACTGTTCTTCATCTGTTTCTTTATTGTAATAGACCCAAATAGGTTTTCCCACAATAATACATGTGTGCATTACAACTCTTATTCCGCGTCAGACAAATTATTTAGTGAGAGCACAAAAAAAAAAGTTGTTGGTTTTTTTTTCCTCTTTCATTCTTTCTTCACATATTAAGACCTCTTTTATCTGTATCATTGTTTGGGGAACGCAGGGTGAGGACTGAGTAGTAGTTGAGACTCTTCCTGAGCCATAAAATCTAGTGGCATAGAAGTCATCACCCAAATGATACTTAGAGCATTGCTGGGAGTTCAGGGGGTTCTTGTTTATAGCTGGTGGGCTCTGGCAAGTATTTTTCTCACATTGCACCTATTAATCACAGCTGCCTCATAAACCAAGAGCACTTAGAGATGACATGTGAAGAGACATGTGGAGGGATTGGAGAGGCTGGGGAAACAATAGTTCAAAACTGGAGATTTGGAATCCAGAACAGTGGTCCAAGATCTAAAGGTTATGACCAGAAGTAGTTATCATTTGACAGCTATTCAGACTATTGTGCTAAATGTACTTATTATTTAGTGTGAGACGTTTGTTGTAACACCTATTGTCACTCTCACTTGCAAAGTCAGTTTGGCATCAATGAACTGAGCAGGTATTTTCAGAAGCTGCCCTCCCAGACTACATTTACAGCATAGCAAAAGGACATTTTCCAAACTGGCACTGCTTCTGTTTTGCTTTACACAAGGCTCTTGCTCCGTTAGTAGAAATCTTTACCCCTGAATGCCTTACATTTTATTAATGATAAACCTGTCTTGTGATGAAACTAAGACTTTTTTTTTTTTCAGTCTCCAGGTTGATAGCAACTTTGGTTTTCCATTCTCACTTGCTAATCTAATCAGTGTGGCCTAAACTTCTCTACTCAGATGTCACAGGTAATGCAAATATTTTGGTATGGGTACTGTTTGCTATATACAGCTGTGAAAGAAGCTTAGGCTGTGTGTGAATGAGGTTTAAATAGCTAGGTAGCTTAGAGAGGGCATTTCTTGACATTTATATACCCAGACTATTAAACATAGTGTCTCAGTAGTGTAACTTCTGGACATGTGAGACAACATATAAAGTACATATTTTATAATTAAAAAAAAATAAGGTACTGTTTCAAAGGGAATTGGTTGTTCTGAGTGTAAATATTGCTGAAAAGGCAATTCCCGCTACAGCTGCTCCTAAATGAAAACCACTCCTGCTTATTTAGTGATTTATTTTGAACCTCTTGACAGTCTAGTGAACAAAGGGTATAAACTGGACAAAGGATTTTGGATCAAATTGGGAAGAAAGTGAGAGTGAAGTTCCAGAGTCAATTGCTAAGTAACTTCCTGGCTGTACTTTGTAACAGGGAGGATAAAATTGCTGACTGCAGCGAAGTAAAGGCTACTCGGGAAACACTTCAAACCCCCCAACCAACCAAATCCTCAAACTTTCATTTCAAATCCATCTGGTAAGTCTTTATAATAATTCTTTAATTATCTACTTGTTAAAGCATTTCTGGCTACTCTGACACCTTAGGAATTCAATGCATAAATTTCTTGCCCAAGGCTATGGAAAATTATATGTGCTGCTATACAGGCTTCAATACAGCTGGTTTTTGACTTGGGGTAATATTTCTTTTCATCATACTTACTGAACATATCCAAGCAAATAGATACATTAACTTTTACTTTTTTTTTTCCCCAGTGTTTTTTTACTACTACAACTACTTTTAAACTACATGCTCTGGAGGTTCACCAGGGGATTGCAAAAGGGGCTTGGGAGATGCCCCGCTCCAGGGCATTCACATAGAAGAAGTCAATCCTGTCTTAAAGTTTTGCCAGTATGAGTTATTTTGTAGAAGTCCTTATAATGTGGGCCTAATAGAAACTGACTTAACACACGTTAAGGAAAAGCCATGTTGAAGCAGATAAGAAGTAATCCAGTGGCCTTTAGACTGCAAATGTCTGAGATGTTCTGGTAAGGACCAAAGAGAAAGATTTTAGTCCACTGTGGATATTTGTGTCTTGGAAAGGGGGAGAAGGGAAAAAACTTGAAAGATCATAGAATCATAGAATCATAGAATGGTTTAGGTTGGAAGGGACCTCAAGGATCATCCAGCTCCAACCCCCTGCCATAAGCAGGGACACCTCCCACTAGAGCAGGCTGCTCAAGGCCTCATCCAGCCTGGCCTTAAACGCCTCGAGGGAGGAAGTATCCACAACCTACAGTGTTGGTGGTACCCTACAGTGAGGGTGGTAAGACACTGGAACAGGTTGCCCAGGGAGGTTGTGGATGCTTCTTCCCTGNTATGATTCTATGATTCTATTAGTAGTAAAGATATGTTGGAAAGTAATGTACTGAAAGTCTTTCACCTATGAAAGCTTGGAGAAGAGGAGGCTCAGGGGAAATCTTATTGCTGTCTACAACTACCTGAGGGGTGGTTGTAGCCAGGAGGAGGTTGCTCTCTTCTTTCAGGCAGACAGCACCAGAACAAGAGGACACAGCCACAAGCTATGCCAGGGGAAATTTAGGCTTGAGGTGAGGAGAAAATTCTTCACTGAGAGAGTCATTGGACACTGGAATGGGCTGCCCAGGGAGGTGGTGGAGTCGCCGTCCCTGGAGCTGTTCAAGGCAGGATTGGACGTGGCACTTGGTGCCATGGTCTAGCCTTGAGCTCTGTGGTAACGGCTTGGACTTGATGATCTATGAGGTCTCTTCCAACCTTGGTGATACTGTGATACTGTAATGAATGCACCTTTCCATGATGACATTTTCTGTTATTTTCCTTGCCAAACTCTGTAGTGTTCAGTGTTCCTTCTTCATATTTATAAGAAGATTTTATTCTAAATACATCTGATCGCTATGCAAATGGAGTAATTATTTGGATCATATCAACATCTCTTTCCCTACACAATAATAAATATATCTTTACAATTTGGTATTTTCAAAGCCACTGTGGCAATTAAAATGCACTTAAAGATTTCTTATTTGCATGCAAATTATCAGGATGAAGGCGAACGTGAGGATATGCAAAACAATATGCAATTTTCAATTACATATATATACCTGTTGTTATTATAATTGTTTCCCAATATCTTTTGACTTCTGATAGCATGCCATTATTCTTCATGTGATTTGGAATAGAATTTCTTGTTTAGATTAATAAGGAGCAGAGAATTTTACAGTTTTCTGTATCTTTTCCTCTGTAATACCAAGTTAAGCGTGAAAGAGTTCGTCTGTATGGGGCCAGACAAATTGTCTGTGAATAATTTTCTTTTAAATAGCATTCTGGCAAAGGGTTCTTCATTTCCCAGAGTATGTTAACTGAAGTTTGCTAGAGCTGATTGAATATTGTCCATTTACTATAGTGACACGCTTTGATGGTATGACCGAATATATTATTCAGTTAATCATCTCTGTAATATTAGACCAGCTCTAGTTTTTGCTCAGACTAATAAACCTGCTGTGAATTCACTTAACTGGAGACTGTTTGTTGTTGGATAAAAGTTTTCCCCTCATTCTGATAAGAACAATAGGCAGTCCAGCATAGATAGTTTTGGGATTTTGTTCCCCTTCCAATGTGTGTTTAAGAAAAATATTTTTGGTTGGTTTTCGTTTGTTTGTTTGTTTTTTTTCTTTTGTTTTGTTTTGTTTTGGTTTTGTTGGTTTTTTTTGGGTGTTTTTCTTTTTTTTTTTTTTTTTCTTATGAGTCTCTGAAAACTTCTGGGTAAATTCTAGAGCTTTCTTCTTTGAACTGCGAGTCAAGGTGTTCCAGTGAGTTCTCTGGGGACCAGGCAATGCACTCACACATGGATACCCCCCACTCTGGGTACATTTCAATACTTTATTCTATCTTAACTATTAAAACCATAATGAGAAAGGTATACTAGAACCACAATGCTTATAGCTCACATGCTACAGCCATATATGGGAGGAACTACAATGCTGAATTAGATATGACAAATAGACTTCTGGCTTAACTTACACGTAGCCTGCCTTCTTTCTTGCCTACCTGCTTTCTCAGTGTCCATTATACTCACACTTTACCCACATCACGCTAGAGCAGGCTGCTTGCACAGGATGATGGACAACTTTGCCTACCCCGACCGTTGTCTGTGGTAAAATATTGCAGTCCCGAGGGATGAGGTGGCTATGCCAGCCCAAACGTTTCAGCAGCGCACAATTTCTCATAGGAAGGCAGTGTGTTTTACCTCATCCATCAGGATTTCTTGAGTAAGCTGTCATTGGTAGCTTATTGTGGAAGAGGATGCGTACACACAGAAGACAGAGTGTCCTGCCGGAAGCTGATAGATTAGGCCATGAATCAGAGGGCAGTCAGGACCCTAGACACAGTGTATTATGGTAGTGATTAAGAATGATGCAACGGGTCAGTTTTGAAGGCCAAGGCTAGACCCAAAACAGTACGTGTGGTCCAGTCACTATGCCACACAAGTCTGTTTGGGGGAGGGTGGTGGGTCGTTTTTCACCATGCTGTCCAGAAATGGCATTAGGACAAGAACAAGGAAAAGGACTGAGAGTAAAGGGGAATTTGAAGAGTCCGGGAAAATATGTTAAAGTATTTTATGTAATGAGTTCTGCTCTCACCCTTCAATATGTGATGAAGAAACTCTCTAAACCACACTCTAAAGTTACAGATGCCGCATAGCCAAGCACTGGATTTCAGTGAGGCCTTTTATCGTTTTCATCATGGTTTAGAGGTGCCATCTTCTCAATGGTTCATTGGTTGACAAGATCTCTTTAGGCTGTGGTGTCTCCTGCCTTCAGCAGTTGGCTGGTTTTTGTCAAGAGCTTACTTCCCCATCAGCAGCTGTAAGGGAGAATTCAAAAGCTCTTAACATATTGAGTGTTGTTTTCACAATTTACTGTTTATGGCTATAGATGCTTTTGGCTTTGTCTATGTTTATGCTCACTCTAGTGCAAATGTCTGCTCTCCTACCCAAGCTATCATTAAAACACAGTATATCTTTCATAGGTTTTATACAATATGTAGTTCAAAATTAACTCAAATCTGAGTTGCAAGCCCTACAGCATAATTATATCCCTGATGTATTTGCCAGCAAGTTGACTTCTACTTGAGGTGGAGAGGACATAGTATTCAAACTGCCAGGTGCATGCATTCAATTAATATGCCTTAGGAGGTTAATTGTCTCTGTGCTCATGGTACAACAAACACTGAGAGAGAAAGGCTCCTTAAAGGGCAGTTTTGTACCCTCAATTAAGCCTCTGATCTGAATTGCTATCCAGAGGAGACTATGTCTCAGCAGTGTTTGCCTATAGAGGCTAGCTGACTAGCATCAGTATGGCCTGGATTCTTGAATTTGGGAAATACTGTCCTTCTGTGACAGCTGTAAGAATCCAGCATAGTGCAAAAGCAAGGGCCCATCACAGGGTAGCAGACTTAATGTGAATTAAGATAAAACTTCATAAATATGAAAACCATGGTCCAAAGATGCCAACTGCTCAAGTAGTAGCAGATTTTTGAATGGGAAGACAAGGAAAAGTTAACATGGCTTCTTGGCCTTTCATAGTGAAATATGAAAGGACATATTGAAATGTCTGCTGGTATTGCTGTTAGGCTGCAGTACATAAGTTAAAAGGGGTACCGTGGAGGACTATGACTATATGTAAATGAATTATTAAAGAGCAGGGGAAAATTGTTGCAGAACTGCAAGACAAATGGTGTGATGGAATAAAGGTCAACTTGTTACAGGTTCTTCTTTTCAGTCCTTCAGGTTCTTGTTTCAAGTCAAAATCACTTTAAAGCAAAACCAAAGAAATCATCCTAAAGGAAAAGCCACAGCAAAATTTTGACACCTGACCATACTGAAGCACCATAAAGTATTATCTGATCTTCCATAGCATGGGAAACGTTTAGCAAGTCTATTTGGATGTTTCAGTAGTATTTAATATTTCAAATTAGTGGGCTGTAATGAGGGTAATCAACTCCTTTTAATTAAAATCAGTTCATGCTAAGTCCATGCAGTGTGCCCAGGTAGCCAAGAGAGCCAATGGCATCTTGGCCTGTATCAGGAACAGTGTGGCCAGTAGGACGAGGGAGGTTATTCTCCCCCTGTACTCAACACTGGTCAGGCCACACCTTGAGTCCTGTGTCCAGTTCTGGGCTCCTCAATTCAAGAGAGATGTTGAGGTGCTGGAATGTGTCCAAAGAAGGGCAACAAAGCTGGTGAGGGGCCTGGAACACAAACCCTACGAGGAGAGGCTGAGGGAGCTGGGGTTGTTTAGCCTGGAGAAGAGGAGGCTCAGGGCAGACCTCATTGCTGTCTACAACTACCTGAAGGGAGGCTGTAGCCAGGTGGGGGTTGGTCTCTTCTCCCAGACAACCAGCAATAGAACAAGGGGAAACAGTCTCAGGTTGTGCCGGGGGAAGTATAGGCTGGATGTTAGGAGGAAGTTGTTGGCAGAGAGAGTGATTGGCATTGGAATGGGCTGCCCAGGGAGGTGGTGGAGTCACTGTCCCTGGGGGTGTTCAAGAAAAGCCTGGATGAGGCACTTAGTGCCATGGTCTAGATAACTGGATAAGGCTGAGTGCTAGGTTGGACTGGTTGATCTTGGAGGTCTCTTCCAACCTGGTTGATTCTATGATTCATATTTCTTATTTTCAAAGGTAACTACATTTCTAGACATCTTTTAGTGAGCTCTGGATCAAGGTGTTTTCTTTTTGTGGATATAAGTTTTTCATTTTTTTCTTAAGAGTGAGAGAGGCTTTTTTTTTCCTTTTTCTGTGTCAGTTCCAGCTGTTTGAGTGTGCACCATACAAAAACTTCTCAACAGAGACTTACAATATACGGCAATAATTGTTCTCTTCAGTAAAGCCTACCAAGGGGGTACTAGGGGAAATTCAAAGTGAAATGAAGCACTTCAGGAAAGTCCACTTCAAAGCTCACATTGAAATCCTCTAAAGCTTTCATACTTTTGCCAGGTTATGATCTGAGCCTGATTGACTTGTAAATGAAGCTCAGGTTGCAAAACTCATTTCCTATACAAGCATCCTCCAGAACTTTTAGTACATTTAATAAAAAATGCAATAATGAGTAAAATAAAGCTGAGGGAAAAAACTACCAAACTATCATATCCCTGGAGGTGGTTAAGGCCAGGCTGGATGAGGCTCTGGCCAGCCTGATCTGGGGTGGGGTGTCTTTGCCCATGGCAAGGGAGTTGGAACTAGATGATCCCTGTGGTCCTTTCCAACCCTGACTGATTCTATGATTCTATGAAAAGTTCCCTGTAGGATGTTAATAGGTATAGGAATCCTTGGAGAGAAAATGTGGATCCACAAAGCATACATAGTCAGCTTATAGGGAATTTATACACAATGTTTTTAAGGGAAAATGTTAGCAAACTAAAAATGGGAAGTTTGGGAACACTTGCTTATTTTATAGTGAAAGTTGCTCCTTATGGCTTCATTGCTCACTGAAGTATAGTCTCCTAGCAAACTTTCCAGTTTAATTACCTTCTGACTTATCACATCATTTATACTCACATAATGCTAATAAACATCCTCTGTGTCTCCCATAGTCATATTTTACTCAGTTACGATCAGACTCAGAACAGAATTGAAGTCCCTGCCCCAAACAGGTTACAGTCCAATTTTAGACAAAAAAAAAGTGTTTACTTCTGCATCTCCATCTGTTAAACATGAAGAAATGAAAGCAATCAGCACCATAGGCAGTTGCTGGAGGCTTCCAGAATTCTTTCATAGGTTTTAGTGCAAAGCAGGAATCTGTCTTTATCTTGAAAAGATAAAAGTTAGCTGCTCTGTACCCTCAACCATTAAGGATAAAAAAAAAGGGTGCTGCAACACAAGTACTATAAGACATGAGTATAGGAAACAAACCCACTAGTATATTCTGCCTACCTTCAGTAAAAGAAACCTCACAGTAAGCATATTCATATTATTTTGCAGTATTTTCCCAGTTTTCTCCACCCACTGATGTCTCTTTCTTACTTGTGTTTATGCTTTTGCATGCCTAGTGCTCATAGCTAAACCTACTGATGCCGGCAGCACTCTGCATGTATCATGGGAGATGAAGAATCACAGCCTGACATTGGGAAGAGAAAGATTCTTTTGCAGAGAAATGAAGATGAAGAGGGTGAAGGTCAAATTTTCCATCAGGTTTAATCATTCATTTTGAAAACTTGCCTAAGGAAATGAGGAAATCTTGTTCAATTCTTTGCTGACCTTTCTTTTTACAGTGGAGCTGAGTCTAGTTGTAGCGAAAAAAACTCTACTGCACTTAGCAGTAACTCCCAAATAGTACCTGAGACTCTTCTCTGAGAGAAAGGGAGAGCAAAGAACAGTTGAGTTTGACATTGATCATCAAAAGCTCCAGGAACTAGAAAGCAGGTAGGTCTTGTCCCGCATGTGAGCATGGACTTTGGCCTTCACTCCTGCTATAAGTGTGAGGCATGAAAAAAGAGTCAGCTCACAAGCTGCTAATAAGCAGTAGAAGATGGTTAGAAAGGTGCTACTCTAAAGCCTGTTACATGGGACTTCAACCCACTTTGTGTGCCTCTCTTCTCTCATCGCTCTACTTTGTGGCATATATTGCATCGGTGCTTGAATGTTAGTGGGTGCATGTGCTGAGGGTTACAATAACAACTGAGCAAACATCTTGAAAGGTGACAATTTGAGTTGGTTTTATTTCTTTGTTTTCCACTGATCTGCCATCTAATCGGGCTGCTGTCTCCTAACACCACAAGCCTGAATCGCTTCATACTTCTGAAGCATTTTAGCTGGGAATTTCAAGCTCCCCTTCACTGTGTCGTCTTCTTGCTGTGTTTTTGCCTGCCCTGTGTTATTTTGAAATACCTGGTTTTAATAGTCACAAAATACAAATAAACACACGTAAAAATGTGCACGAGTAGCTGTGCATTAAAGTGTTTAATATCCTTCAGCCTGCTGCTGAGAGGCTACCCAGTCAGAATATATCAAAACTGAACACAGCGCTGGCAAGATTAAACAGCAGTGGATTTGCACATGTAATAAAACCGCTACATTGAGTTTAATCCATGTGTAATTGGGAATAGATAAGGCTGGAACTGAATGACTGCACAGAGGGGAAAGGAGAGGCTCTGTAACCTCTGGTTTGGCATGCAGCTGCTGGGATAAAGTCTGGGCGTGTGCTGTTTTATTGTAAGAGACATTAGAAAGTTAGTAGGATGTTGATGAGCTACATGTACAGTAAAGGGCTTGGATAATCAAGAATTTCAAGTGTAAACAAGTTGTTTTCTTCCTCTGGCTATGGGAGGTAGAGTTCTAACTGGGCTTAGTGTCAAGAAGAGTTGCTGATGTTTTCAGGCTGTCCTTATCTTCGCATTCTGTCTATAGTACAGAAAAAATGAACTGTGATGATAAAATTACCGTTACTCTATTGTTCTGTCCTTTTCCCATCATGTCCTTTTTTCCACTTAGAAAAACTCACAAATGATCCAAACTCCTCCTTTCCCACTTCAAAAATCGTAGCAGCGTGGCCAGTCAGTATCTGTGTTGGCTTTAACTCCTTTCCCTGCTTAATGCTTGGCAAAAGAGTGTGATGTTTGCCTCCCTTTCAACTTCCTTCACAAACCTGGTGGTATTTGTTGGGCTTGGACTTTGCTGCGATGGAGTGCATGAACATGAAACATTTCATCTGTTTTGAAATATATGAGGAGATGTACATATAACTTAAAAAAAAATATATATTTTCTTTATTCTATGGGATACAATTTCTCTTAAGTAGTTTGTCTCTCTTAAGAGTTATCTAATTTGCTGTCTTTATAATTCCTGTTTTCAGCTGTTCCTCTTCATTGATTCTTTCTAATGCATCACTGCTCTTGCTAATGCATCACTGCTGCTTTTGTAGCTGTTTTAGTGTTGTTTTGTTTCTTAAAAACTTCATCTGTGGAGCTTTCTGTCTCTATCACTGCTGTCTGACTCTTATGCTTATCCCCTCCCTGTGTCCCTCTGTCATCTCAAGTATCTGATCCCTTTTCTGTCTTCATGCTTTCTCTTCTGTGGTTACCCACCGAGTCACCACCAGCACACAGCTACTCAAGGCAGGCTTTAAATACATGCAAAGCCAATCTTTTCCACTTGTACTTAATAGACCCAGTAGGCTTGTAAGGATATTCTTAGGCAGTAATGGAAAGATTTAACAGATCCTTTAATATGTTTAGCTCAAATCCAGACAGCCCACCCTAATTTCCAGCCATTACAGAAAACAGAGGATCAAAGGGCTGACATGTATCACACAGGTCTTTGCTTCCCTCGGTTGATGTATTTCTTTTGATTCAATCAGCACTTATTCGAGGATCAGATTTTGCTATGATTTTACATGGCTCCTCAGCATGCAACTGGAGTTAACAGACTCATACCAACTTTCAGCAGCCAACAAAAGACATGGGTAAAATTGCCATAATTCATAAAGTGGTAGATCTGGGGTCAGGCTTGCTTTCCACTTCCCTGGTCTGGTGCAGGGAAACTTGCTGTTGACCTGACTCAGTGCAGAAGTAGGTGGTTTTTAGTAGTTTGAAGCTACATTCACTTTCCTATGTGATTTTCATCTCCAGAAAAAGGTGTAACTGAGATGACTGAATCCAGAAAGTGTTTCTGACTATCTGTCCTCAGCTTCTGCTGATGTGTGTACATACTTTTGGCTTATTTAATTTTGATTTACAGAGGCATCCCTGAAACAAGGAGTTGTGCTTCTCTGAATGCAATGATTTATCACAGTCTGGACCAGGACTAAGCTTCTCACTCTCCTCACAATGAGACCCATTAAAGGTGAGAAGGCAAAGTGATCTCCCTGTGTCTTTCTGGATCTGAGCAAGTCAGTCAAGCAGGTGTTCCCCGAGACTGCTTAACATGCAGTGACAGGACTGAGCTGCTTGGAAATGTACTCAGGGCTACCACTTTCAAGCTGTAGTTGGTAGCAGTGCAGCTTTTGGCCTCTTCCTTCTATAGCAGCGAAGCTGGTGAGAAAATTTCAGGATGGTGACACTAGATGAATGCTGTCCTGATCTCTCCAGCACATCTGACTCTCAAGCTGGGCAGCTGAGTTGCAAGGGCAATGCAATATATTTTATTGTAATATATTTATTATATCATAATAATTAATATATGTACTATAAAAATATATTTATTAAACAACCTTTTGGCTGAAAGTATAAGACCAAGGTTTTTAGGAGCTACTCAGTTCTCTTATTGTCTATGTATTTACTAACATTTTGGGTATGAGAACTGTAACATCATTTTACAAATTGGTTGGTCTGATTGTTGCTTCTGATTGTAGCATTTTATGCTTCTTGCTTAATTATTTTTATTATTTCAGAAGGGTATAATTTGGATATTGTAGTTTGACTGATGTTAACACTGTGGGGTTTTTTTTGCCTCAAATGAGAAGCTTTAGAAATTAGTATGGAGTTTAAATTATTAAATTGTTTTCATGGAATCATAGAATCAACCAGGTTGGAAGAGACCTCCAAGATCACCCAGTCCAACCTATTACCTAGCCCTATTCAGTCAACTAGACCGTGGCACTAAGTCTCCCATCCAGTCTTTTCTTGAACATCACCACCTCCCTGGGCAGCCCATTCCAGTGGCAAATCACTCTGTGAAGAACTTTCTGCTAACATCCAGCCTATACCTCCCCTATCACAACTTGGGATTGTGTCCCCTTGTTCTGTTGCTGGTTGCCTGGGAGAAAAGACCAACTCCCACCTGGCTACAACCTCCCTTCAGGTAGCTGTAGACAGAAGTGAGGTCACCCCTGAGCCTCCTCTTCCCTAAGCTAAACAACCCCAGCTCTCTCAGCCTCTCCTCATAGGTTTGTGTTCCAGGCCTCTCACCAGCTTTGTCGCCCTTCTCTGGACACATTCCAGTACCTCAACATCTCTCTTGAATTGAGAAGCCCAGAACTGGACACAGTACTCAAGGTGTGGCCTGACCAGTGTTGAGTACAGGGGAAGAATAACCTCCCTTGTCTTACTGGCCACACTGTTCCTGATACAGTCCAGGATGCCATATTGGCATGCTGGCTCATGTTCAGCTACCATCCACCAGTACTCCCAGGTCTGTTTCTGCCTGTCTGCTCTCCAGCCACTCTGTCCCCAGCCTGTAGTGCTGCCTGAGGTTATTGTGGCTGAAGTGTAGAACCCCGCACTTGGCCTTGTTCAGTCTCATCTCACTGGCCCCTGGCCACCCATCCAGCCTGTAACAGTCCCTCTGCATGGCTCTCCTACCATTTTCTTGCCTCAGTGTTACTAGCTCACACACATGCACTATTTAATCTGAATTTCTTCCTCAATTTTGTTTTAAAACTGTTAGTATTACATAAATGTCTTACTGAGTGTCCATGATGCAGCATGATGATTATTCAGCTGCTGATACATACAAATGCATTGTGAGAGACAGGGATAACAGGTTAACTAAAAAATGAAAAGTTTGATCAAAGAACAGTTTAGAAAAAAGTAATTGCAATTGCACCACCCTTATGAAAACAACAGCAACAACAAAAAACTTCCTTATCAAAATTTCTGTCCCTAAAACCTGTGCTTGAGAGTATAAGAGCGCAACTATTTCTGCCTAGTTTAGTGAAAGGCAATGGAAGATTGATGCTGAGGTCCTTGATTTGACTGATGCTGTGGCCATGAAACCCACTTTTGCAACATAGTCCTCTCCTCAGCATGACATTTTCTTTCTGTATTTTTTGCTCTAGGCACTACTACACAATGTACAACAGTTGTTAAATGGTTAATATGATAACAACACAACAGAAAGACTGACTCAACTGGGAGAAGAAAGTGCATGTGCTGAAAGCATCCTGGCAGCAATTAGGTATTTAGTCCTTCTTAATGTATTATTTAGGACATATAGTTCGCAAACAAATCTTGATGGCTGTTTTCAGATGACATAGGAATCAATATGGAGTGGATTTCTTCCTGGCTTTTTTGGAAAGTGGCTACTGGATGAGAAGTGTTTTCCTGCCCTTCCCTTGGCAAATGCTGCTTCAGGATCCTCAGTGACAATGTATGAAACCCAGTTTTGGTTTGTCATCTTGAAATCTGTACTTCTTTTCAGGAATCTCTTATCTATGAGGGGATTCTATTGCAAGGATGACACTCCTAACTGTTATCTGTTCTCCATTTTGTACTGGTAATAGAAACACTGAAATTATTACCTAGCCAAAGACCTCTAAGATCATCAAGTCCAACCATCAACCCAACACCGCCATGCCCAGTATGCCATGTTCCAAAGTGCCATGTCTACATGTTTTATTGAACACCTCTAGGGATGGTGATCCCATCACCTCTCTGAGCAGCCCATTTCTAATGCCTGACTACCCTTTCAATAAAGGTATTTATATCATGGAGTAAATGCTCCAAACTGGGGTGCCATTCAGTCTGTCCCATTAGTCATGGTTTATATTTTACATAAACTAAACCCATGTCACATTCCCTTGCATCTTTCTCCATTTTCTTTTCCCAAGGAGGCAAAAACAATGTTATAGGCAGTTGCTTAAATAAAAGATGGTTTAACTTTAAGTCCTATCCCTGGTCTGAATTGAATATAGACAAATCAGCAACAGCTGAACACATACAGAAGAGATATACTTCATGAATATACTTCATCTAGCTGTTTATAGTATACAAGGGCAAATACTTAGGGAAAAAGGACTGTTTTTTTTTACTTCTAGTCTGTCTGACTTTTGTCTTATAGTGGATTTCCCCCTCTAATACACTCGTTCTTGTCCGATCCTTTCAATTTTATAAGCCTACATAGCTCTACTTTCAAAGTAATTATTTTGTATTTGACTTGCTCTTGTGGCAACCCTTCTCCCATTCTGTAATCATCTCTTCTTTTCTCTTTGACAAAATGCCCTTTTGGACCAATAGAACCAGGGAAATTTGCTTACCAAACTAGGCACATCAATCAGTTGATCCAGCATAACAATTCCTACTTAATTGCTTAGAACTTAGGGTTTTGGTGGGTTTCTTTCTCTCTCTCTCTCTCTTTCTTTCTTTCTCTTTCTTTCTTTCTTTCTTTCTTCCTTTCTTCCTTTCTTCCTTTCTTCCTTTCTTTCTTTTTCTTTTCTTTCTTTTATTTATTTCCTGATACATTTTCTTTTCCTCAGTGCAATTACAATACTATAAAACAATGTTCAGGTGTTCTGGATCAAGCCTGTCTTGCCTTCTAGCATAAATCAGAACTTCTAGGAAGTAAACTGCCTGTTTAGATTGTGGTCTATATAATTCAGGCTGTGTCAGGTACCTAAATTACATGTACAAACCTAATAAAATATTTCAAGAGCATAAGGCCCATTTGCTTTCACCTACATCTTTAAACCCCTCGGTGTGGTGAATCAATTACCTCCTAAAAGTAGTTTCAGAAGAGAAAACTACTTTTCTGCAGTGAAGAATCCACTGAATCAAGGATAGGAAGCTTCTCTCTGTATATGCATAAGTATATATATATGTGTGTGTGTGTGTGAGTGTATATATATATACACTTATGCCATTTGAGTAAAATGGAATCCAGTTCTTTTTTCACTTTGAGCCTTAGTCTAAATTAGAAAATGCAACAGCTTTATTAACAACACTTTTGCAATATAAACATTACAGCTAGTAAGAAATTGTACTAATAAGACACTGAAAATGTTCAGATCCCTGCTGGGGGGTGTTTAGTTTCCGCTGCTTTTGTCAGCAAAAATTCTGCCACTGACTTGTGGGTGGAAGGTACAAAATTCTTGCTGACAAAAAAGAGTATTTATTTACTGCTCATATGGATGCGGTTTGTAAATTGTCTCTGCAAGCAAATGTAAAATGCACTTTATATTTTCATACAATCATAGAATCAACCAACCAGGTTGGAATAGAATAGAACAGAATAGAATAGAATAGAATAGAATCAACCAGGTTGGAAGAGACCTCCGAGATCATCCAGAGAAACCTATCACCCAGCCCTATCCAATCAACTAGACCGTGGCATGAAGTGCCTCATCCAGCCTTTTCTTGAGCACCCCCAGGGACGGTGACTCCATCACCTCCCTGGGCAGCCCATTCCAATGGCAATCACTCTGTGAAGAACTTCCTCCTAACATCCAGCCTATATCTCCGCCGGCACAACCTGGGACTGTGACCCCTTGTTCTATTACTGTGTAATGTTTCGCATTTGTGACAAGTGAAGGTTTTTAAACATTTGTCTGTGAGATTTGGAGTTAGCACATACCAGTAATTACCACAGATGATGAAAAATGTTGAGGGAAAAAGCCTCCTTAGCATATTCCAGACTTCATGTATGCACAGATGTCTAAGATGCTAGGCGGTGTAGTGCATTTTAATCTTCTCTCAGGCAGCCAGCACCAGAACAAGAGGACACAGCCTCAAGCTACGCGAGGGGAAATTTAGGCTTGAGGTGAGGAGAAAGTTCTTCACTGAGAGAGTCATTGGACACTGGAATGGGCTGCCCAGGGAGGTGGTGGAGTCGCCGTCCCTGGAGCTGTTCAAGGCAGGATTGGACGTGGCACTTGGTGCCATGGTCTAGCCTTGAGCTCTGTGGTAAAAGGTTGGACTTGATGATCTGTGAGGTCTCTTCCAGCCTTGGTGATACTGTGAGACTGTGATACTGTGAGACTGTGATACTGTGACTTTCCATGATGCAAAACTATTTCCAGTTAAGTCTGAAATGAGTCTGGCATGAATCAGAGTCAACACGATAATATATTCTTGATATCCTTTACATGCTGATAACAGTTCAGACGCTCTAAAGGGTTTTGTCAAATTATATTCATTTTCTATAGGTGTTAATATATCTGGCAATTAGAATTCAAATTAGTACTCTTAAACTAGTGTTAAATCTGGGTCGGTGAGATCTCCAAACTGAGCAATTTCACCAACTGTTGCAGAATGCTGTAGCAAACCTTTGAGCTAAACTGTGCTCCTATGCGTTGCGAGTCGTAATTTAGTAAGTGGCAGGCAGGATGTAGCTACTTGCCTTCCTCTTGGGAAAAAATGGAAATATGTTAGCTTGATATTGCTTCAACTTTAAAATCTGAAGTAGAGAGAGGGCAGCCTAAAAGGATTGGTTTGTCTCCTGCTTCCTCTCCCTTGGCTACTGAGTCAAATCCTTACCAAGATTTTTCTTGGCCTGATTTCATGTGATTTAAAACAAATTCGGTTTTAGTGGGTATCTTCATAGTTTAAAGAGAAGCTTAAAGCTGTAGTTCTGTGTCAGGGAGAGATACTGCTCTGACTTCACATTAAAGAAACATCAGTGGTCAGATTGGGTTTTCTCAATCATACAAACTGGATCATTTTAGTCTGTGTTGCAGGTGGGAAACCATGCCTAGGAGAGAAACACTGCCACAATCTTTAAGTAAAAGTCATAGCAAGATTTTGTGCAGGACAGTGTTTGAAAAGGCACTTGAAAGTGGAAGGAAACACACTGCTTCCTGCAGCCTGCCTTCCTGCTGTGTGTGTATTCAGGGCCTTATGTTAATAGATGAGATTGCAGAAAAGGCACTCTGGGTTCCACCCCTGATTTCTCCTAATAGAAGCAGCCATTGGAACCTTGCAGAAAGCAGAGGTTAAGGGCAGGAGGGCAAGAGCAATCTGATTAATCGTCTCTGATGTGTTTTGGCACATGCATTTTGGTCAACATTAACGTTGTGATAACAATGATATGGAAGTTCCCATGACAAATATGCTTGTCTCTAACCCTGAACAGCAGGGTTAATCCCAACCCTTCAAGGTTAATTAAGAGGTAATTGCGTGGGCCTCAATTAATCCATGTTTAACTCAGTTGCATTTGATGGAAGGGCACTAGAGATTAATTTGGCCCAGTGCCTCATCAAATTCATTGATTTCATTAAATGTGAAAAAATATTTTAAGTGTGAGGTAACAGCTGTGACTCTTCTGACCTATGACAAGGTCTAGCAACACCAGGCAAGACCTTAGATACTTCTCAGAAGGCTGTAGATGATAGTATTTTGGCTAAGTTAGACAACTGCTGCCTCTTCATCTCAGTGGCTACAAACAATCTTGTAAGCTATTGAATCGCACAGTGATAAGGTCTGACAGAGGAGTCAGGACTTCTTGAACCCCTGGTGATTTTGATGATAACAGCAAATGTTTTCTTTCCTTCTCTGAATTAGGCCCTTGACTATTAACATAAGAGCTTGCATACACGGGGTGGTATGTCATGGAACGTACCCTGTTTGGTCTCAATTAAATACCTGACTTAGAGGATGCTAAAATGTTTTGTCTTTATTCTGCAGATTAATGAAATAATGAAATCTTACTAATGAGATTCGACTCTAACATCTGTTGTAACAGTAAATTTAAAGCTAGATGAAGAATTCACAGTATCACAGTATCACCAAGGTTGGAAGAGACCTCGCAGATCATCAAGTCCAACCCTTCACCACAGAGCTCAAGGCTAGACCATGGCACCAAGTGCCACGTCCAACCTTGTCTTGAACAGCCCCAGGGACGGCGACTCCACCACCTCCCTGGGCAGCCCATTCCAGTGTCCAATGACTCTCTCAGTGAAGAACTTTCTCCTCACCTCAAGCCTAAACTTCCCCCGGCGCAGCCTGAGGCTGTGTCCTCTCGTTCTGGCGCTGGCCACCTGAGAGAAGAGAGCAACCTCCTCCTGGCTACAACCACCCCTCAGGTAGTTGTAGACAGCAATAAGGTCACCCCTGAGCCTCCTCTTCTCCAGGCTAAACAATCCCAACTCCGTCAGCCTTTCCTCGTAGGGCTTGTGCTCGAGGCCTCTCACCAGCCTCGTCGCCCTTCTCTGGATATGCTCAAGCATCTCAATGTCCCTTCTAAACTGGGGGGCCCAGAACTGAACACAGTACTCAAGGTGTGGTCTAACCATTCATATATGTTAAATGGCTCAGCACTACAAGTATGGCCAGAGTAACTTGGTTTCTGTCTCTATAGATTATTCAAAGCTCATAAGTAGATACCTGGCTGAGGGTGAGACGAGGGCTCAGATAGGAGTCAGGTGTTACTAGGTTTTCACTCTTTGCTTTGGTTGGTTTCACCAATACAAGCCCTGGCATTACCCAACACCTGCACATGTGTTGTAGTAAAATACTTAGGTTTCACTGATTTTCTTTCATTTAACTCTCCTCCAAACTACAAAATCTGGTTGCGCTCTAGCTACAGTAAATACTGGGTATGAAAGCTGACTCAGTGTTGGCTGCTGTATACTGTACCAGGCAGCTCTCAAGTGATGCTGCTGCAATTTATCACCATAAACTGTTTCATATTGGAACAAACAATACTCATGAGGCAATCTGGATTCAAATTAATTCAAAAGCACCATAACTGAAAAGTGAGCAGCCTCTTTGTGTTGTTTCTTTTAACAAGATTTTATGATATGACTAGACTACAAATAGCTCTATTCATGATAAACTGGCAACTTTGCAAATTGTATATGCTAAAAGCTATTTGTTGTGCAAGCTGTTCTGGAGACAAATCTTAAAAGAAATCCTCTCTGCCAGGGGGATGTGAAGCATCAGTTGCATTGATGCTGCCATGGGTGTCCTGTTTCAGGAGCCTCACGGCTATGGGGGTGGTGGTGAGAAAAGACCGTCTGGTCCAAAAGCCTGTAATTACACAAAGTCAATCACTAAGGGCACTAGAGAAGAGGAGGGGAGGTCTCCATTTGGTGACACGCTACCAGTCTGCTGAGAAAACGTGTAAGGGCAAAAGAAAATTCAGTGTTGGAAGAATTGCTTTTGGTCCCAAATATTTGCATGTAACTCTATGAACCTCTCAGTGTATGTTTTCCCTTTGAAAGCATAGGAATATCATAATCCTCCAAAATACCCTGGAAACATGTTCACTTTAATGTGCTCTGACTCTGCTGCTATTGTCTTTCAGAGATGTGCTCTGTTTTCAGCATGATCCCAGGACATAGTCACAGATGAACTTCCGTTTCCAAGGATGTGTGGGCTACTGGAGGACACCTAATATCACACAGTATCACAGTATCACAGTATCACCAAGGTTGGAAGAGACCTAACAGATTATCAAGTCCAACCCTTTACCACAGAGCTCAAGGCTAGACCATGGCACCAAGTGCCACGTTCAATCCTGCCTTGAACAGCTCCAGGGACGGCGACTCCACCACCTCCCTGGGCAGCCCATTCCAGTGGCCGATGACTCTCTCAGTGAAGAACTTTCTCCTCACCTCAAGCCTAAATTTCCCCTGGCGTAGCTTGAGGCTATGTCCTCACATATGTTTTGGTTTACATCAGTAAATACCTTAATTAATGCAAACTGGTGGCATGATATGGCCCAAGGCACTAATGCACCTTCACTGTAGACATTATTATAGGGAATTACATCCGTATTTGGAGATGTGTATTTCTTCAATATTTGTATGGTGAGCTCAAATACCAAGTAACACACCCTACCATGCAACCAAATGGTTTTGTCACCAGGAAGGGAGCCTAAATTGTCCCTTGGGAATAACTTCTATAAGATATATAAGGATGTCATCCATGACCTGTTGATATCAAGTTTTAGTCTTAGCTATGGGAGTATCTTCAGACCAAGGGAATTACAGTTATGGTTTAATGACTTATGAAATCATTCCAGTTCTACCTACAAGTAAAATTATGCTTCTTGCAAAACCAATGCCATTTACTCCTAGCCTTTCCTTTCAGATTATTTATACTTTAATCATCATCATCATCATCATTGTAAGAATATCAGCTATCTACAGAAGAGTTACAGAAGCTCTTTAAAGATATTTAAGTGAATTTGGACTTGAATGCAAAGTAATTCATGGGCTAAAGATTCTATGAGATACACCTACAAAACAAAAGTATATGTGAAGGCAAGTCTAAGAGGTAAAATCAGAAATCAGAAAGCAGTGGGAATCAGGGAAGGCTTAGGCATATGAAGTTGAAACCTCAAAGCTTTCTCAACTGCCAGGTCACTCTGGAATAACCTAGATCAGGAGGCAGATTGTGTCAATAATTATTTGAGATACATTATATTCTGCTTCTGAGTAACCACAGAAGTTGCTTGTTCTATGTAGGAGTCATTCAGGATTGAGCCCTACAGAAATCCATTAAGTGGGCCATTTCATGGCTCTATATAATCAGTATTTACTGGATGCTTCCACTGCAGTAAGCAGTCAGACAACACGGAGGTCTTGTGTTCAAACTCTGCTGTTGAGGAGAAGAGGAACTTGTCATGGAGGGGAGAAATTAATTAATGCGAGAGGATATTTATAAAAATATATATATTTATTAAACTTCAATATTTGAACTCTCACCACCCCCAACCACTGAACTTATAATATTAATATTTATTCTTACACAGTTATG
>WAAF01001977.1:0-19048 GCA_013400475.1 Tricholaema leucomelas | reverse complement strand
TGGCACACACCAGGGAATAAGGCATTGGGCGTGCGGTGGGATGCACGGCTGCACGGGGAGTCTGAGCTCCGTAAAGGCAGGCTTGAGTGCATGCACCGGCGAGCGAAAGAGGAGCGCTGCCACGTGAGTGCACCTCTATTTATGAACTGTGGGCCGAGATCGATGGTCTCATTGGCCACCAATAACCAATCAGGCTTGCAGTCAGCCAACCTTGCCATAATAGGCAAGGAGCCACAGGCCTGGACTTTCCAAACATGGGGCTCACATGGGCCTAGCACCCGGCAAGCGTGAGCTGAGCACGTGGGGGCTTCCACAACCTAAAGCCTGGGCAGGCCAGACTCCACGTGGCTCCAGGCCTGTTGTGCCCCTCTGTGCTGGCCATGTGCTCACCCCTGACTAAGAGCAGGAAGAAAAAATGTCCGGGCAGGGCAAGGCATATGCAAGTCTGTTTTTGGGCCTATGGGCCCTCCACGACACAACTGAAGTCTCAGCAGCCTTCAGACAAGTTAGTCCTGCTTGCTCTGCACAACGTAGAGCATTTTCAGCAGCACAGAAGCTATGTGCAGATGTCAGCAGTGGGCAATTGCTTCCCCTCTTTGAATGGAAATGCAACCTGGGTTTGCTGGTATTTGTGTGTTGTGCTCACCTTTTCAGTTCATAGTCAGCTGTGTGGCTGTGGATGGATGATAATTTATGGAGTTCAAGGGAACAGAAGAACATAGGACCTGCCCAGAAATTCCATGTAGAGTTTTCAGCTTGGTTAGATGCATTTGGAAACCTCAATCTAAACTCGTGCTTACTGTCTGGATTACAATAAAGAAAGAAAAAAAAGAAAGAAAAAGAAAGAAAAAGTGTCATTAAAGACTAAAATTGAAGCAACTTATCTGGAATTGAATTCAATCCCTCAGCTTAGTTACCAGTGTGTGCTGTGTACTTCATCTGTATGTAGTATGATTGTAATTATGATATCTTTGTTAGTCGAACTCCCAAGAACAAAAAAGTGCTTAGAAATGAGCTGGCTATCTTCCTGATTTTTAAAGCCAAATGTCTAATTAGAGCACTTCTGTTTCTTACATTTATTTTCACATTTAGACAGTGAAAAAAAAAAAAAAAAAAGAAATCTCACCACAGCTGTGGCTCTTTTATAAACTTCATCTTATTAGAGATTTTGGGTCAAATTCTCCAGTGGTGTAACTCCACTCACTTACATTTCTGGTGGGGTAACTTCAGATATTTATATAATCTCTCTACATCTGCCCACATGTGTATTTACCAAACCCATAGCTGATGTAATTCATTGTAGCTCTTCTGGCTTCTATGATGCTATACTGATTTCTTACCAGCTGAGTATCCGGTCCGCAGCATCTGGTTTTCCTTTTCCCCCCGTTAATAACACTGATGATTCAGAATTCCTTAAGGAGGATAATACTAAACGTAATTAGACAGGATGTGTTCAAGAAGAAAATTTAATTTGAGGAGGTTTGTACAGAATTTTTATTGGCCTCAGGTGGGATGCTGGGACTTGATCTTAATGAATCCTTTCTACAGATCCATTTCAAAAACTGCATTATGCTATTATGTGACGGAGTGTAGTCCAGTGGTGCATTGCCCACATGTTTATTCAGTTGGATTTTAAAGTTGCTCTCTAGATTAGGATAATTACTCAAAGCTGCCAAAAAAGGAAACGTAATAACATAAGCTGAGTTTTAAAATTATCTACACAGAGAAAAGTTTATTTAATGCTTAGCACCTACATGAACTTAAGAAAGTCCTGTTAGTAAATGAAATATAGGACTGTGGATTGGATCTATCCACAGAACTGACTTGCTGGTTAAGCCACGCTGTTTAAGTTCTGTCCCTCATTTACTCCCAATTCAAATGCAAGTAGTTTATTCTTGTGTAATGATTTGTGCTCTTAAAATTAAATCTGTGTGTTGCCTTTGTGCAAGCACAGCTCATTCTGGGGTTATTCAGATAAATTCCACTAGGTTTTGTACAAGTGTTCACTGCTGGGTGAATTATCCTCCACTATTCCTGATTCCATATCCATTTGCCATTTATCTTCAGAGAAGCTTGCTTCTCTGTTGTTAATAACAACGAGCCACATCTTGCTGTTGTTTACACTGGTGTAATTGTATAGTAATTAGGATGTAAGGTTTGGGGGATTTGTAACAGAAGCAGTTACAGGGAAAAAAAAAAAGTCATTTCATGTGTAGCATTGCAAGCTCTCTCCTGAAGACATTAAGAAGAACAAAGGGAAAGAGGTGGAGAGAGGCAAACTGATAAATGATTCAATAGCCCTGTTTAGTGGAGTGTTTCTGAGAAAAATAAGATGGAGCATTTCTACTCCCTCATCTGCCCCCAGTTGTTTTCTATGTAGCACACAGGGAATTGAGTGAAGGGTCAGGAGAGTCATGTTTGAGGCCATCATCAAGGGGGAAAAGGAAAATAGAAGGCAAATTACTTTTGAGCACATAGAAGGGGGAGAAGAATTGGTGGAGCTGCTAGGTCTGCTTCTCTTCTGCTGTAATTGTATTGAAAATGATGGAGCCTTAACAAGGAAGCATCAGAGTTGCTGTTCAAAAGCAAGCCACAAGCTTCCTCTGTACTGACACTGCAAAATGAGATTTACAAAGTGATAAAGTCATGTGGAAATACAATGCCTTCAGTGTTTGCTGGTGTCACTTCAGATATTTACATAATTCTCTGTATATCTGTCCAAATCTAATTGCTGATTAATTACTCCTAGTTTAAGCATACTTTTATTTTTTAGATTCTGTGTTAGCAGTTGAACAAAACTGCAGATCTACATTCTCTTCCCTATATGCCTAAGATGTTTCATCTAGCTGGTGACTGAGTTCTTGATGAATTGAGCATTACAATGAAAAACTATTTTGCAGCATTAGGTATTCAGCACATGAAATCAGACATGAACATGCAACTGTTCAAACCAGTAAACGAAGCTGCTGCCTGTGGATTTGTGGTTCATTAAAAACAAAACAAAATCCCCAAACAAAGCAATAAAAAAAGCCCCAAAAACCCCAACCCCAAAGCAACCGAACAACAAAAGCCCACCAAAACCCCCCCAACGAACCCAAAACCCAAACCAACAGTAACAAAAAAGGGAAATGATAATGAGGTATGCCATATTTGAGAAACTAATTTTTAAGAGATCTTCCAAGAAAGGTTCAGGACAGGATTTGAAGTTTGAACATGTGATTGCTACTGGCTCAGAATCAAGTGCTCAGAAAGTATCTGTCAAGGCTCTAACTTGGGAGTTAATCACTCCTTTGTAACATGTTTTAAAACAGCTTGGAGCATCTTTTTCCATGAGTCTGAGTGAGGAATGAGTGCACTGCGTAATCTGAGTCCACATGTTCTCTTTAAGCTAATTAACAACTTGTTTTCCAGCTCAAGTCCACGCATGGTGCAATCTACTAATCATGGTGATGACAGAGGTTCTGTGCCTGTGTGGACAGATCCAATGTTGTCAGACTGTGAAAATAAAGAGTTCACCCACCAGATGCTGCTTCATGTTGCAAGTCTTTTCCTTAATTTACATACAAGTGAAGGATCTGATCTCTCTTTGCCTCTCTTTCCACGTGTTTTCACCTCTGTGCACTCAAAAATGTTCACATTTTAAATCCAGGAAGGAGCTTGAGCCCACTCTCTTGGGAGGGTGTCTAAATTTCAGTGGGAAGAGGAGAAAGAACACTGTATCCAATGTTCAGTGATTAGATCCTTCCTGCAGGACCATCATTAGGAGCATTTCCTAGAGAGCACATGTCTGGCTTCAGTGAGGCAAAGTCAGTGCCAGTCTAAACATCCTCAGATATGGTCAGAAGTTCTTTATTATAAGGGTGGTGGAACACTGCCACATGTTGCTCATGGAATGTTAGAGGCCCTGTCCCTGGAGACATTCAAGGTCAGGCTTGATGGAGCTCTGAGCAACTTGGTCTAGTTGGGGATATCCCTTTAAAGGTTCCTTTCAACTCAATGCATTCTATGATTCTATGAGCCTACCATTCAGTGTCCTTCAGGATGGGAATTAAAAGAATTAATTTCAACAGAATTAAAAGCTCTCAAATGTCTTGTGAATCAGTGCTAGGCACAACCCTGTTCAATATCTGTATGGATAATCTGGACCAGGAGATTGAGTCCATCATCAGAAAGTTTTCAGATGATACCAGGCTAGGAGTAGGTGTGGATCTGTTGGAGAGTAGGAGAGCCATGCAGATGGACCTCGATAGGCTGGATGGGTGGCCAGAGGCCAATAGGAGAAGATTGAACAAGGCTAAGTGCAGGGTTCTACACTTTGGCCACAACAACCTCAGGCAGCGCTACAGGCTGGGGACAGTGACTGGAGAGCAGCCAGGCAGAAAGAGACCTGGGGGTACTGGTGGATAGTAGGCTGAAGGTGAGCCAGCAGTGTGCCCAGGTAGCCAGGAGAGCCAATGGCATCATGGCCTGTATCAGAAACTGTGTGGCCAGTAAGACAAGGGAGGTTATTCTGACCCTGTACTCAGCACTGTTCAGGCCACACCCTGAGTGCTGTGCCCAGTTCTGGGCTCCTCAATTCAAGAGAGATGTTGAGACACTGGAAGGTGTCCAGAGAAGGGCAACGAAGCTGGTAAAAGGCCTGGAACACAAACCCTATGAGGAGACACTGAGGGAGCTGGGGTTGTGTAGCCTGGAGAAGAGGAGGCTCAGGGCTGACCTTGTTACTGTCTACAACTACCTGAAGGGAGGCTAGAGCCAGGTGGGGGTTGGTCTCTTCTCCCTGGCACCCAGCAACAGGACAAGTGGACACAGTCTCAAGTTGTGCTGGGGGAGGTATAGGCTGGATGTTAGGAGGAAGTTGTTGGCAGAGAGAGTGATTGGCATTGGAATGGGCTGCCCAGGGAGGTGGTGGAGTCACCGTCCTTGGAGGTGTTTAAGAAAACACTGGATGGGGCACTTGGTGCCATGGTTTAGTTGATTGGCTGTTGTGGAGGGGAAATTAATTAATGCAAGGTGATATTTTCCAAAATCAATATTGCAGTCTCAGCAGGATGTCACACTGGCCACGCAGGCCGATGGCATGCAGACATCCAGGGTCTGCTCCTGGTAACTCACGGCAGTGGAGTTTACCAGGCAAGCCCCTCTCAGTCTTCTCCTCACTAGACTAAAAAGCCCCAAGTCCCTCAGCCTCTCCTCATAGGGCAGCTTCTTAATAATCTTTTTAGCTCTCTGTTGGACTCTTTCAAGTAGATCCCTGCCCCTCCTGCACTGGAGAGCCCCAAACTGAGCACAATATTCCAGCTGAGGTCTCATGAGGCCACAGTAGAGGGGGAGGAGAACCATGACTCAGGAAAAATGGTGGAGGATGTCAGAGTGACATCAGGCAGGTCTCTCAACAATCTTGGGTGCATCTCATGAGGGCCCATGTACTTGTAAATGCTCAATTTGTGTAACTGATCCCTAACCAAGTCTTTATTGACTAGTGGAGAGTCATCCCTCCTCCAGATTTCCTCTCCTTCATCTAGGTGCTGGAGCTCATAGGCAAGTTCAGTCTTGGGATGAAGAAAAGAAGATGTCTTTCAAACCCTGAGTTCATGTCAATGGCAGTGCAAATGATAGTCACCTACTTTAAAAAGACAAATAGATCATTTAAAAAGACAAATAGATCAGAGACTCATAGAATCAGTCAGAGTTGGAAGGGACCACAAAGATCATCTAGTTCCAGCCCCCCTGATGCAAACAGTGCACCTCTGAAGATGGCAGTACAACTTGGTTTCACAATGTTTCAAAATGTTTTCCATCTGCAAGTGCAATAGAAAGGATAGAAGAGGAAGCAGATGTAGTAGACAAGTTATTTATCTGATACAGCTTCAGCCTGCAAATAGTTTTGGCGGTTATAAGAGTATGTTAAAAAAGCAGAAAATTATTGCAGCTCTGTTTGGTTTCTCTCATTGCCATAGATGTATCCTGTAGCCCAAATCATGAGATCTCCTTGGATCTTGGTTTCCCATCTGTAGAATGGAATTAGTATTGCTTCCTTAACCTGCAGGGTCACTATGGGAATAACCACATCAATAATAATGGGGTTGACATCGCCTTCCAAGTACTGTGGGCAGGAAATGATAAATCCCTGGGACCTAAAGTCTCCAGATTTGAAAAATGAGAAATTTAATATATTTTTGTGCTAATAATGCAGGTTCCTAGGATATCACTGCAATAGCACAAGTATCTAGAGAGCAAAGCACAGCAAATAAAAATGTGGATCACTGGAGAGAAGACATCACTGAACTTCAACCCCTGTATCTTCTAGTTTTCTCAAGTCCTATTATGTATGATGATTTATAGTAGTGCTCTTGTTGAAGCTGGAATTACCAAAAGATAAAAGAAGTGAAGCATGCTATTATGCAATCAAATATATTTTATTAAACTAGATGAACTAGATGTCATAATGTGAGGAAGGGGACTGAGGGTGGGGAGAAGTATGGAATAGATGAGCTTTCTGATCCACTTTATGCCTGAAATATGTTCAGAGGAAGATCCCGAGCAAACCTCGGTTTGTCTGTCAGTCTAATAAGAAGCATTATATCTCCTTAAAAACTTTGTCCTGTACAGTATAGAGCAGACATAGAATATATAAATGAGAGCTGGATAAATAATAGACAAAAATGTTCAAGAAAATATCGAGGCTAAGGTCAAACAAAATGAAAAGTCTTGGAGCATTTTGAATGATACAAAAATTATAGCATCAAATCAACTCAAATTCTTCCTCCTTGAAAAGAAATATTTCTTTCATCTTTTAGTAACCTTTTGTTTAATCACATTTCTACAGGTTATTTTTAAAATGAGTCTTTGATTCAAAATTAAAAATCAAGGCTTTTTCCAATAAGTCATATTCCTGGCATGAAATGTTTTACTGATAGTTTCAAAGATAAATGTTTCATCTCCCTTGATGGATGCTACCCTTATCTTTATTGGTAGGATGCATACTCCAGACCTGACACATTTGCAAGTAAGATTTGCTTGCTCCATCAAAACTCTGTTTAGAAAAGTTTGATATTCAACCCCTGTCCTCTTAAAGCTAGTTTTATTAGAGTTCAAACTGCCTAGGAGTCCAGACTGTTAAATTATACATAAAACACAGTGATGCTGACGTGCCTTTGGGTTTCTCTCTCTGCACATAATGAGTTTGCATTATACTCTTGTCTGTAAGTTGGTGCATTTACTCCTGGTTTTGTTGATCTTATGATATATCACTGATACACTCTGACTTTTGTAGGCTGTGGTAAAAAATCTTGTACTTATCATAAGCAAATTTAATGAAGCCTGTGTTTCATTCTCCTAGGATCTGCCAGCAGAATGAAGAGGAGAAAAATAGACAAATAGACTTAAGAATCTGATAAAGTCATGGAGTTGAGAATCTTTAGGCAAAAAATAGATGTTATGTAATCGTGATCAAAATCAATCTCATTCTTTAATATTCCAATGCAAAAACGAAAAGGCAATTAGATAAAAGCAGAGAGAACCTTGAGCTTCTTTACTCAACCCAACTGCTTAATTGATGAAACATTCCTTGTTCTAAATGTAAAAGCAAGATTCCATAACAAGCACTCCCAAGGTTACCTCCTCTCTTGTGGTCGATTTGCTTGGGGTTCCAGACGACTCACTTTTATACAGCAGCTAGTCTGAGGTTTGTTTTAAATGCTATTGAAAGCCAGAAGCTAGCAAGCTGAAAGGTTAGAGTC
This sequence comes from Tricholaema leucomelas, assembly GCA_013400475.1. Taxonomy (NCBI): domain Eukaryota; kingdom Metazoa; phylum Chordata; class Aves; order Piciformes; family Lybiidae; genus Tricholaema lacrymosa; species Tricholaema leucomelas. The sequence continues at coordinate 11,306 of WAAF01001977.1, read as the reverse complement.
AAGCATGAACTTGGTATACTGTACTTTCTTTGAACTTGTACAGCAACAAGGGCTAAATCTCTTAGCAAATACACATCAATTAAAAATGGGGCTATGAAGACTGACTTCACCTCTCTGCCCTAGTCCCAAGCCCTGACATGTGCTCCTTTCCAGGCTGCTTTGAGATAAGCCATCTCCCAGGCAACCTGCTCTCACTACTGCTCCTTTGCTCCTCTCTTTTCACATATCGCATTACAGCTGAGCATTGCTGACCTACCTATTTTAAAGTGTCCAGTAGAATTCCTTTAGCATGCAAGTTTGTGAGTAAGAAATGTGCTTAAGACAAAAAGATTTTTAAATAATTGTTTTATTTAGCTCTTAACTGGCAATTATATTTATTTAGCTCTTAATTGGCAATTATAATTGCCAATTACATAGCAATAATAATAATTATATATATACATATCAATAGTTATCAGAAGTCTAGATTTAAGAGAGTGAACTGCTATGAAAAAGAGTCATATGAGTATGAGTGTGTAATTTTTCTATGAGGTGTTGACCTTTTACATTTTACTTTTAATGGTGGTTCTGTTTGTCAGCACCAGCTGCTCTTACATATCATAGTCCACTGGTTTGCATAACAGATCGCTACGTTGTTTGTGTATGACATTCTGCTGTTGGACAAAAATCAGCAAGAATTGGTTTGATCATAGCATGCTATGACCTGCTGTAAGCCAGGAAGTGAGAATGCCATGAATAGAAAAGGTGGAAATGTTGCTGTTGCAGGCTGCAGAAGGATATACCCCATGTAAAGTTGGATTAATACTGATGGTCTCTTTTTAAACCAGATACATGGTGCTAACAAAAAAATGGTAAAATTGATTTGGTGGTGTCTGTAACCTTTTGTGGTGTTTTTCCCCTGAAATGCATCATCTTCTTGTAGTTTCTTCATCTGGTCCACCAATTCTTGTATCCTTTTGTGGATGGATCAAGAATAGTCAGTGAAGTTCATGAAATGCATTCTATCAAAATGATTCCCTGGTGTTAACTCTTGGAGGTCTATCACTCCATCAGCACAGCCAGTTGTTACCAATAATCCAACGAAAAGGATCCTTCCCAGATTCATTGTTGCTCTTGGTTATCAACAGTGTCCTCCAAGGTTACAGGTAGACAGGATGGCACACCTGGCTGGGATCCACCGAGGGCCTGAGTCTGTTAAAACACAAGCATAGCCTCTACCCCAGGTTAATAAATCAAACAGACCCTCCCACTGTCCTAAACGCAAAGATTTTACACAAACCTTAGTCTTTTGTGGTGCTGCAGGGAGATCTTTAGTTTGGAGTGAGGAAAAAAAATTACAGATGTATCCACATCTGCAAGAGAAAGAAAGTTGAGCGCATGTAATGCTTTGTTAATCCGATTCTGTGGAGGCTCCTCTGACATTCCCTCTTTTTGTTTTTCTAAGGTTTCTGTCAGAGTACGATGTGAACATTTGTCCTCTGGGGGAATGAGGAATACCTGTAACCTGTAATTCCCCATGGTGTAAAAATCTGTTGAGTTTTGGAAGAAATACATCCTGGCCCATTGTCTGTTTTGATAGTATGTGGAATGCCTAAAACAGCAAAAGCACAGAGCCAGTGTTTAATAACATCCCCACCTTTTTCTCCAGTGTGTGGTGCAGCCCATATAGCACCTGAAAAATTATCTGCAGTAACAGGGACATATTTAAGTTGTCCAAAGGTTGGAATGTGGGTAACATCTGTCTGCCAGAGCTGCAGAGCTTGCAGGCCATGAGAATTTGTTCCTGTTTGGAGAACAGGAGCAAAAACCTGACAATCTGGGCATGAGTGTACAGTTTCTTTTGCCTCTGTCCAAGAGAGTGCAAATTGTTTCTCCAGCGTTCTAGCACTTCGATGAAAAAAACTCATGTGATAGCCATGCCTGCTGCAAAGTTTGTGGTACAGGAGAAAGATGCACAGATGCTGTCAGAAGGTCTGCATGAGCATTACCTTCTGTTAAAAAGCTGGTAGGGTGATATGACTCTGTAAGTGTAAAACATAATAAGCAGTTTGCCTTTGCCCCTCAATGCCTGACTAACTAACCCACCCCACAAAGCCCTTCTCAGGAGACAGAGTTGTTCTGCTTGAAGCCTAACTATGGTTACAGTATCAATCTCAGGTAGCAGGCTAGATAACTGGGCCTGTTTCTTTGGAAAGGTGTTGGCAAAGGGTAGCAACATCAGCTGCCTGTATAGAAATTGCTTGTGAAGAGTGATGTATATGTGGCAGATACAAACTATGTGGCTCTGGCCAGCCTAATCTAGGGTAGGGTGTCCCTGCCCACGGCAGGGGGGTTGGAACTAGATGACCCTTCCAACCCTGACTGATTCTGTGATCCTATATTTCTGATGGGTTAACAAAAAACTGTAGCTGTTTAAAAGGTAAAAAAAGTTCCTCATTAGTAACATATCAGTACCCATAATATTCTATTATATATGTATATGCATTTAAAACAAATATTTTAAGTATTTAAGAGCTACAGGCCCTTCCAAAATCTCAAACTATTTAGGGAGCTTCAGGGAGGTTTAAGAAGGATGACATACTCCTGTGGCATTTCTAACAGGTTCTCTGTAACTGCAGCTACAGCTGGCAGTGGCACTGCTGTGTTGCCCTTTCGATGTGCACTCTGCCTTTGTGCCAGTCTGAGTGGGGAGGTGTGCTAGTATGTGTTGCCATGAAGATGCTCAGAGGGCTGGAGCAGCTCTGCTATGAGGACAGGCTGAGAGAGTTGAGGCTCTTCAGCCTGGAGAAGAGAAGGCTTCGAGGAGACCTTAGAGTGGCTTTCCAGTATCTGAAGGGAGCCTACAGGAAGGCTGGGGAGGGACTATTGACAAGGTCTGGTAATGTCAGGACGAGGGGGAATGGGTTTAAGCTGGCAGAGGGGAGATTTAGACTGGATGTTAGGAGGAAATTCTTTACAGTGAAGGTGGTAAGACACTGGAATGGGTTGCCCAGGGAGGTTGTGGATACTTCCTCCCTGGAAGTGTTTAAGGCCAGGCTGGATGAGGCCTTGAGCAGCCTGCTCTAGTGGGAGGTGTCCCTGCCTATGGCAGGGGGTTGGAGCTGGATGATCCTTGAGGTCCCTTCCAACCTAAACCATTCTATAGTTCTATGATTCTATGATTCTGGACAAGTCTGCAAGATGAGGAGTTTTTGGGTAACAGCTTGTTGCTCTTCAGACTTGCTAAGGTGTTTTATTAGGGTTTGAGTGGGAAGACAGACCCAATCATTCATAAAGCCAGGGTAGCTTTTGCTGTTTTGCTGAGTTTTTCTTCCCACTTTGAAATGAACAAACAAACAAAAAACCCCCACACAAACCAAAGCATAGTGATTATAACTTCTGAAAACATCTCAGACACCGATTCAAGAAATTACCTTCACTGTGCTAAGGACCAAGCTCCTAGGCTGGCTGCAGCAAAGCTGCTTTGTGCAATCCTAGGAAATAGTTGCATATTGGAGCAAAAGTGAGGATTTTTATAGGTGGGACTGGATGATCTTGGAGGTCTCTTCCAACCTGGTTGATTCTATGATTCTATGATTTTTTCCAAAACTATTGCTCAGCAGATATGTCCAGAGCCAGCATGGAACCATGAGCATTTACTATCAGTTCCTAAGGTCATTCTGTTGGGGTGTAGTCAAGGCTGACCCTATTTAAGGAACTTCACAGATTGTGTATAGATACATTTATGGGTGGAGATATACCCATGTCCTCTCAAGGAACATAGCCGATGGAGTGCTGGTCTTTAGTCACTCTGCTTGGCAATAAGAGACTTGACTTTGAACCTATACATTTTTCTATAAGAAGCTTTCAGGATTTCTTAGAATGAGTGGAGTGTAGACAAAACATGGTGGTGGAAGATGGATTTTTCTTCTAGATTAGTGTGTCTACAGACTTCATTCCACTTTACACCACTGTAAAGAAGAGCTAAATGTGATTCAAACAATAATAACTGCACGTATTGTCACTTGGATGCCCTGTTTTAAAGATGTCTATTTGTATTTCTTTGAAATAGAGCAATCCTGATAGTGGGCACTGGCCTTGAGCAACCTGCTCTAGTGGGAGGTGTCCCTCCCTATGGCAGGAGGTTGGAGCTGGATGATCCTTGAGGTCCCTTCCGACCTAAACCATTCTATGATTCTATGATTCTTTCTTATTTTTGTAAAGGACTAACTCAACGTCAGTGATTGGAACAGATTGCAGTCTAGAGACTTTCCTTGCTTGAAAAAGCAACTACAATTTCATACCACTTGCCAGGCACTGCAGAGCTAGCACACAGCAGCTGAGAAAAGTCTGAGTAATCAGATCTCAAGCACAACTGAAGAAGGCTGTTTTTCCTCATGGGTACATCATTACTTTGACATTTTCTCTTCAGTTAAAGGAGGCAAAAGTTTACATTTCAGCCATAAAAGTGTAAAATAACAATCAGTCCAAACTAAACTGTTAGATTTAGACTGAAGTTTAAAATCACAGCTCTGCCATCACTTCAGAAAGAACTCCTTACATACTCTGGTGATCAGGCAGCAGACCAGAAAGTTGATAGTGGCTAGAGATGCCCTGGAGACCATGTCTGCAAAACGCCCTGCAGGCAGGCACATGGAGAGAGCAGAAAAGTGAGAAACCTCTTATAAACCACCCTTGCAAACTGCATGCTCAGAAAGAGATGCTCTGAATTCAAGAAAATTAGGGAATTCAATGAGATCAAGTAGCTCAGTAAGATGTCCTCATGTGACAGTGGAATCAGAAAGCCCTAGTTGCTCATGGTACAAGCAGAAGATAGTTAAGCACCTTGGGTGAGGAAGCTGAGGTGAGTATCAAAGCTGACTCCTATCCGGAGACCAGATAACACCACATGAGAAATTTTATTCCACTAGTGGAAAACTTTGTGATATGTTTTAGTTGCAGAGAAAGAAAGATTAGTAACAGAAGATGCCGAGGAATATTATTTATGACTGGTGATCCCATTTTGTTGCATAGTGATGAACTGGTACAGACTCTCAGATATTCTCAGTCCGTATGTGGCATGGCAAATTCTTTTTCTTCTTTTTTTTTTCTCTTAATTTCCTTTTTCTTTTTTTTTTATTTTTATTTTTCTTTCATTTTCCTTTTTCTTTTTTTTCTTTTCCTTTTTATTTTTTTCCTTTTTTTTCTTTTTCTTTCTTTTTCCTTTTTCTTTTCCTTTCTCTTTTTTGTTTTCTTTTTTATTTTTTATTTTTCTTTTCCCCTTTTTTCTTTTACTTTTTATTTTTTATTTTTTATTNCCTTTCTTTTTCTTTTTCTTTCCCTCTTTCTTTTTAATTTTCTTTTTATTTTTCCTTTTTTTTCTTTTTCTTTTTCCTTTTTTCTTTTTCCTTTTCTCTTTTCCTTTTTCTTTTCTTTGGTGAAAGAAATAGGTATGTGTGAAGGCAGAAGATCTCACAGTAGTTTTGGGCTGCAAAAAGTCATTTTTGGTCACTGCAAAATGACAATGGTTTGAGGGGAAAGCGCTGGAGTGCTTAGAGACGTAGAGTTCTGTTGCTTGTTGATTTTTTTTCCCCCCATAAAATAACATGTTGTGGGGCTAAATATTGTATTTCCTTTGAAAGCTTTGCAAAGTGAGGTATATACATAGGATTTTATCATCTGTTGTGTGTGAGAGTGTGTGTAGGGTATTGATTTTTTACAATAAGAAACTGTGCATATGAGAACAATCCTCGATTTCACTAGATGCTGAAAACAGTCTTCAGTGGGGAGTTATTTTAGTTATTAAGGACTTTATAAATTAACATTACTTGTTTGGATGGGTATTTTTAAGGCTGATTTTTTCTTGTGTGTGTGAGCTATATACACCTAGAAGGCACAGCAATAAAACATAATTATCAGGAAATATTGTGATTATGGAAAGCAATACTAAAATCCTAGAAGGAATTGCTCTGATTTCTATTTTGAACATTTTTCTTGAAGGGCTTCCTTACCAGCAGTCTTCCACCCCACCTCCCCCAGTCTAATTGTCATCTGGAGCCTAAATTATTCAAGTAATGACCAAAACACACACATAAAAAGGGTCAGTATTGATACCATGTCACATCTGCCAAAAGCCAAAATTAAACAGCATGCCCTGTGGTGGCATGAGGATATCAGGTTCAGATAGATTTAATTTATCAATGGAGTCAGGCTGCACTGAATATAAAATCAAATTACACTGAAGCAGATGTTGAAGTCCAAGAGGAGAAGGTGTAGATTGATTGGAGAAAGGCACCCATCAAAGGGCCCTTTGTCTGGGTCTGACTGGGTGAAGCAGCTGACAAGTGGCCATCAGATACTGCAGCCAGGCAGCTGCATGAGGGGAGTTTGACAGCTGACTTCATTAGGGCCTCAAGGCCATGCATCAGGATGAATCTGTCCTTTAATTGAGCTGGGCCAGGAAATAACATCAAGAAAGCAAAGGGGAGTGAAAAAGGTTGAAATGAACCCAGAGGCCAGATAGGTAAACGTAAAGCTCTTGTGCAATTTGATTTGCACATTATATTTGTGCACATGACATCGGTGTGTTTATCATCAATCTTAGAAGCTTTCATAAATCAAAACATATACACAGCTGGGGAAGTCAGCAAGAAAATTTCTGCCCGGGTGTGGTGGAGGGTGAAAACTTGATCTGGGAGTCCCACATGTGACAATTCTGCATGAATAGCCTTCCACAGCCCTTCATTCTGGGAATACATTTTGCATTGCTCTTTACGTTGACTTCCTGCTTACTTGACAGATAAGGTAAGGTAAAGTCTGTAAAGCAAATTCTAAGATGCATGCAGTTTTTCTCTTTACAACTCGATGGTATTTTCTCCTGGTGTAGCACTTTGGGATCCTGCCTCATAACATTTGTCTAGACTAAGTCAAAACATTAAAGCAAACTCATAGAACTATAGAACGGAAAAGGCTTCTAAGATCACTGAGTTAACAATCAACCTAACACCACCACAGCCATTAAAACATGTCCCAGAGTGCCATGTCTACAAAAGTTTTTAACACCTTGGGGATGGTGACTCCTCCACCTCCCTTAAAGAGATTTCCCCCAAACCTTCGTATTAGTGTGCCTTGCCTTATTTTAAATCTAATCTTACCAAGAGTCTAGGTTAAATTTTATATATAGATTGGAGGTAATGCTGCTCTGTAGGGAGTGAAAGGAGACAGTCCTTTGGTTCATCCTCAGGCAAAACATTGACAGAAAGCAGGACTCCCATGGTAAGAGACAGGAGTTTTTTCTGTAATATAGACTGTATGTCTTAAGTGTCCCCTATTAAAGTTGCCTTATGTAATGCTCAAGTTAATTAATATACAAAAAAGAACTGTGGTGCAAAGCTGTAGCTGGTAATCTGAGTTCTCTAGCATCAATGACACTTAGATACGTATATCAAATGGAGAATAGACTCCTTTATGTGCTCTCAAAGCATAAATATGTGATCAAAGAAACAACGTTCACTAGATCTGCCCTTAAGCAATGACCCTAACCTTATGCCAATCTTCCAATCGCCTATATCCCCAGAGCACTCAACAGATGTCAAATTTAGTTAAAGTGGAACATATCCATGCATCTAATTTGGAGGCAGAGTAGTTCCTAGCAAAAGCTGCCAAATGTTAATGCGCTTGTTCAAAAGCTACCTAGACTTGCACACCTCCAAGCAAGAGACTTTTACAAATCACTGCCCAAATTTAGCAAGAAAATGTGTAGAAGCATAGCTAGTGTGCTACTGCAGTACAGGAATTCTGGTTGTTCTGGCTCTATACAGCTCTTAATTTGGTTGTCACCCTACAACCTATTTCTGTTCCAGCAATGTGTAAAAAACAGCATAGAAAGTCTAGAATCTGCCCAAAGGTGAGGTGCTGCTAAAAGTATATATCTGCCTTGTATAGCATACTTACAAAACATGCATTTTGTATCATGCGTTACAAAACATGTATCCCCACCAAAACAAAACAAAACTCTGGCAGTTTGGGTGTTCCCTGCCCTCCCACACTTTGGAAATCACCCAGATGAGACTCAGCCAGCTCTGGAAATTTGAATGAAGCTTATATTTACAGCTAGCAGAATGTACAAGCAGATATTTACAGTATATACAGTTATAGACAGAAATACACAAGGTAAAAGGTAATACAGAAACACAACAGCCCTCCCAGAAACCTGAGTCCCCAGGAGGGCATCCCAAATGCTCTTCCACCTTCTCCCACTCCCCTACTGTACCCCAGATGTTGCCTTGTGCCCCAAGGAAGAATGGAAGGTTGGCCAGGGAGGTTAGAAAGCAAGTGGATTAATCAGAAAGATGGGGGGTGAGGTTAGAGAGAAATGCAGCCCACAGCCTGGACAAAGAGCAACTGCTTTATCTACGTTTATACTCTTGTTCTTATACATCTCAGCAAGCCTATGAGTGAAGTAGACATCACCACTGTTTCTCTTTCCCAGCCTGTGATCTAATCCTTCTCACCAAAACATTCTAGCTAGCTTCAAACTAGCACACAAAACAAAAAGACATCAAAATGAAAACCATAATCAATTTATGTTAATGATCTTGAGACAGCTCTGGTCATTTTGTGGAGCTTTCTGTTTTCCAGTCAAGTGTTTTGCTCCTGCTACTTGGGACAAGTAAATCAGTTCACAACATTATTACCTTGTTGGTATGCTCTAGCAGTCTTTTCTGTGAGGCTCTACAGGGCTTTCTTTCAAAGGAATGAACCCTCTGAACTAGACCAGGAGATAGGTTTTCTCCCTTAAGACACAAAAGGTTATTTACTCAGCCAGTGTCCATGGAAACTCTGCAGGAACTGGAGACAACTCAAGAAGTGTCCCTCTTTGTTTTATAAGCTACTCAAAAAGAGAACAGGGAGGGGAGGAAGATACAGGGAGAAGTCTTCAACTTTCTGCCCACAGAGGTTGTTTTGCTCACCATAGTCTGGTGGAGGTCTTGATTTCCAGAACGCTGATAACGGGTTAAGAGCCTATTTGCTAGAGAAACCAGATCTGATCCTATATTAAATTTCTAATGTAATTTTTAGCTTATGCTACAAAAGAAGGCACTGAAAAACCTTCTCCATGATGAAACTCATTATCCAGAGAGCTCACTGGTGTGCTGGCCATGATTTCAATGAATTAATGACTAACTTCTAGCCAGAGACCTAGAGTAACCTCCAAAAACTGTGGGCCAGGAACTTTTCAGTTCTGGTCTCTGTGATGATTAAGTAGAGTTCCCTTCATGAGGCTGCTCAAGCCCAAACTTTTATATAAATTGTTTTGTGATCTGGATAGGCCTAGTTCCAGCAATTCCTCCCCATGTGAAGCATGTGTGCAGCTGGAGTAGGACCTGGAGGAGGAGGGGAAGAACAATGATTTATCTGACATCTGGTTTGATGCCTGGAAAATAGGCATATTATGTATAAAGAAAATGGCATCCACTCAGATTGCTCCCATGTGTTTTACACAGGGATGCCATCCAGAGGGACCTGGACAGGCTGGAGAGGTGGGCCCAGGCCAACCTCATGACATTTAACAAGGCCAAGTGTAAGGTCCTGCACCTGGGTCGGTGTAATCCCAGGCACAGATACAGGCTGGGTGGTGAATGGCTGAGAGCAGCCCTGAGGAGAAGGATCTGGGGGTCTGGGTTGACGAAAAGCTCAACACGAGCTGGCAGTGTGCACATGCAGCCCAGACAGCAACCCTGTGCTGGGCTGCATCAAGAGAAGTGTGGCCAGCAGGGCAAGAGAGGGGATTCTGCCCCTTTACTCTGCTCTCGTCAGACCCCACCTGGAGTACTGTGTGCAGTTCTGGAGCCCCCAATACAAGAAGGACATGGAACTGCTGGAGCGGGTCCAGAGGAGAGCCACGAAGATGATCAGAGGGCTGCAGCAGCTCTGCTATGAGGACAGGCTGAGAGAGTTGGGGCTTTTCAGCCTGGAGAAGAGAAGGCTTCGAGGAGACCTTAGAGTGGCTTTCCAGTATCTGAAGGGAGCCTACAGGAAGGCTGGGGAGGGACTATTGACAAGGTCTAGTAATGCCAGGACAAGGGGGAATGGGTTTAAACTGGAGGAGGGGAGATTTAGACTGGATGTTAGGAGGAAGTTCTTTATAGTGAAGGTGGTGAGACACTGGCACAGGTTGCCCAGGGAGGTTGTGGATGCTTCCTCCCTGGAGGTGTTTAAAGCCAGGCTGGATGAGGCCTTGAGCAGCCTGCTCTAGTGGGAGGTGTCCCTGCCTATGGCAGGGGGTTGGAGCTGGATGATCCTTGAGGTCCCTTCCAACCTAAACCATTCTATGATTTTATGATTCTACTTTCTTCCCCCCTTATCTATGGAAACACTGTGCCAGGGTATAGACATTTCTGAGAAAAAGATGAGGAACATGCCTTTGCTTTGCCTTCTTAGGGCAGGAAGCTCTGGCCCACGTGCAAAACACTTGAGAGTAACACGGAAAGGCAAATTGACAGAGAGCAGCAAAAATTGACGGAGCCTAGATGTGCCAAACTCTTTTTAAGCAGAGGTAAACATTTCTCAATATCAGCATTTTTTTACTCTGTATCAGGAGGGAATTTCAGTCGTCTGGCACAGCCATGCCTTGCAGAGCTGCTGTGACCTAAACTCAAGCCTCCGTGGCTGGCCCAATGTAGACCCTCTCCTAGTGGGGCTCTGCCATTTCTCCAGCTTGTGCAACTGGGGCATCACAGAGCAGTGTGGCCGTATGTGTGGCTGCCCTCTGCTCATGGGAAAGTTGTTGCTATATAGTGGATTGGATACAATAAATGTGGTCTCTTGGAAGTGAATGTAAATCTGGTCTGGTGTTTTCCCAGAGACTGACAAGTCAGTGGTGAGCTATGTCTGCCGGTTTATTCTAACTCTGGAATAGTTGCCAAAATTCCATTTGTCTTCTACTTTTTGCTCCTGCTCTATGGTGTCTTTTCCTGCCTTTTCCTTCTGTGCTTTCCCCCTATTATTTGCAATATTTGTACTTTGGGTTGCTACACTTTTATGCATGAGACCCAGAGGCAAGGAAATACAGAACACCTTTGTGAAGAAGAGTGGATTTATTTTGTTTAATATTTTTACACCTGGCAAAATGCCACCGTAAAGTGCTGAGCAAAATCTCAATTCCAGCTTCTCCTAGCATACACTGTGGGTTATGCTGGGATTCAGAAAGGTTCCACCAAGAAAGCACATATAGATCTTTGAATTGCTGCAAGATTGGCACCCCTTGCTGGTGGAAAAAATGTTACTTGCCTTTATGGGTGTCGTGGAGGGCCCATAGGCCCAAA
>WAAF01001976.1:0-16086 GCA_013400475.1 Tricholaema leucomelas | reverse complement strand
AACTCCTAAAACTTACAGAAGTTTTTGGTGGTTCAATTTTCTCGGACAGCGTGGCCCAATTCGAATTGAACTATTAGCTCCACGTGAAATCAACCATGTGGTTTCCGCTATATATGTATGTTTTGGGACCACAGGTACTGAACCTTCCAACTAGTGAGTATTCAGACTCTCTTGATTCAAGTTGCTAAGGAGTTTCATTAACTTTACCAGCGGCACTTTATGCCGCAAGACTCTCTGACCAGAACATTTCTAAAACCTCTACCAAGTTGCTTAATTCGGCTGTAAATAGACATTCTGTAAAGTAGTTTCACTAACTGTGTACAAAGAATTTGTGTGGGTTAGCTGTACATAAGTTTGGGGGAAATTCTCTTTGTATATATGAATAAATTATTTAGCAACCTTCAAATCGGCCTCAGATCTCACCCAAACTCAAACTCAAACCCCTCCACAGCAGGCAGGAATGCCACTGTTGTGCACTGATTCTGTTTGCAGAAGTATTTTGGTGCATGAAAATTTGATTACCTTCAAAGGAAACTAATCCTGTATCTTTTCTGCAGATACCACCTAATGTACTACAACCTCAGTGAAGAAAGTCCAAAACAAGAATGTTTTGGAGCTATCTGAATGGCACATGGGAATATTTACTCCAGCACACCACCAAAAAAAAAAACGACAACCAAACCAAAAAACCAACCAGCAACAACAACAACAACAAAACCTAAACCAAACAAACCCAAACAGAAAAAAAACCAAACCAAAACAAATGTTTGACACTCCACATCAAAAATATGCAATGTGGATGCAGAGACTTGGACACCAACCATTTTGCTCTCTGAACAAGTTTCGCTTGTGTTAAATTCCTTGTTCATTTAGACACTCTCTCATTACTGTACTGTAGATCTGCTTCTGATTCCACTGTTGACAGTGAGAGCATTAACTGCAGAGTTATTACAAGACCTTGCAGAAGACACAAATTGACTAATTTTAAACATGAAAGAGTAGATCTGACTGAGGACATTCCGGTTTCGGTAACCTAAACTTAGAGTTACTTCTCAAAAGTCATTCCTTAAATTCAGGTAGTAGCTGAGCTGAAGATAGAAAAAAAACACAAGGCAAGTTTTATGCTTTTAAGAAAAGCATAAAAGTGAAGCCAATTTCAATTTAAAATTACTTGAAGTTTCACCAAAAAAAGAATGGTAGCCTTTCAATAATCTGAAATTCTCTTTAGCATTAAAATTATGGAGTGATTTTTCATTGTCTTAATATACATCATCTGTCAGGACAGCAGCTTTCAATTTGATTGTTAATTATTCTTTCTTATACATAAGACATTTGAGCCATTTCAGAGATTTATTCCTCTTTGCAATTAGATGTGGTGATTAGAATGCCTTTTATATATACTGCTAGAATATTCTTTTGAAAAGACTTAACTTTACATATCCATTCTTGGCTCCAAATACTCATCAAGTTCTCACACTCTGCATTGAACATGTCTAGGTATGTCCCTGCTCTTTTTCTATTCAAGTGTCTCAAATTGTTCACTGATGTACTTGATGCCTTGTTATCACGTCTCAGCAGACAGTTCATGAGTTGATTTCCTGCCAACTATTCCTTTCTGCCTTTCTCATTTGGGGTTCTCTCAATTTCTGAATTTCCCCATATGCTCTGTTGAATCAACTGAAATTCAGAATTCATTTAGGCACTTTTATTTTTTATTTTTTTATTTTATGTTTTTATTTTACTTTTTTCATTCCAGTAATGTATTGTTCCATTTCATATTATCTTCTACTTTTAAAAGACTTATGTGTTATTATTCCAACCATAAAAATTATGAGATACACTCAAGCTTTTGACAACAAGCTCATATTTAGAGTGAAGTATGTTCGGTTTCTACTTCCTCGGTAATAAAAGCAATTAATCTGATACCTACTGTGAGATCAATCTTACTACAGGTCCAAGCAATCAGGTGCTGCTACTGATGTGACCTCCATCAATTTAACATTTCATTTTATTATTCTTGATTCCTCTCTCTTCAGATAACAGATGGATGTTGCTCTAGACAAAGACTGTTTTTACTTAAGACTAGTAATCTCTGCCCCCAAATCCTGTATCCAAGGACCTATGAATGTAGGGTGAAACTCATCTGTGACTTCCTAATTGTGCCTTTTTTTTCCCTCTATACTCCTTTGATCAGAATTATAATCACTTCAGAAGTTTTGACTTTAAAAGAGGATTTAGACCTCGAAGCTTTCCTTCTTTAAAGACAAAACTTCACTGTACCATAGCTCATTATCATTAGAAGCAAATTTGTCAGCTTTTTTTGTATGTGTGTAATTTTTAAATAAAGGACATATATTACATAAAATATTGATTTTAACAATAGAAAATTTGAAAAAAACTCTGAATGTACCAAAATTAACTTTGACTTCAGGATTCTGTACCTTACCTCTGTAAAGATCTGAAATTGTGGATCACCATGAAATGAAAATGCTCACTTCCTATGACTCACTATGGTCTTCAACCTTGAGATGTGTTGCACATATTTGACTCTAGGTGCTGCACATATTTGACTGTATTTTAAATAATGGTGAATTGTCAGAGTAGAGTTAAGAGGGAAGATATATGTGTCACTGTGGAAGTTAAATAGGCAACAAAATGCTTTTCTTTAAAGTTTTCAAATCTACTAAATTTCCTGTCCCATTATTGTAAGTCAAGATAGTTCCTATCTTGTGCCTCCTGAACATGATGATTACCATTACTTAACTACAGAGGATATATTTTCTCTTTTAAAGGAACTGTGGAATTATCTGTAGGTGTTGGTCTGCTGAGGAACTATTTTGAACATTATATTGAAATAGATAGCATTTTGTTACATGACAAAAGACATCAAGGTCCCTGGAGGTGTTCAAGAAAAGACTGGATGAGGCATTTAGTGCCATGGTCTAGATGACTGGATAGGGCTGGGTGCTAGGTTGGACTGGATGATCTTAGAGGTCTCTTCCAACCTGTTTGATTCTATGATTCTATGGTAAGGTAATATGACTAGGCAGGTTTTACAATTCAACAGAGGGAGCATGGCTAAGATCTTCAAGAAGATTAGCCACAAAGATTTAGGGTACTTCTTTGCTCTGGAGTTTATCTCAAGTATTTTAATTCTCTTCTTTTCCAAGATTCTGTGGAGATATCATCTGGAAAACATTCTTCCTGAAAATACTTCAAAGATTGGAAATCAAAACTTCAGAACACTTTAAGGCCAACTTTGAAAACGTTCTATGACATTTTCTCAAATTAGTAGTCGCTTGGAAAAGGCAGTTTTCTCAGGTCTTTTTAGACTTCGGTCTCTTACTAGGTTGTATGAGTGCAAACAGGGATTCACTGAAATGTTTCTGTCACTTTCTGATCAAACATAAAGAAGTGATCAGTGCTCAAAGGGATACATGCATGGTATTAATGTTTCATTCTCTTTCAGTCAGATAAGAAGTGAAATCTGCCTTTCCAGAGAAGGCAGTTTAGCTAATGGCAATCATTACTGCATCATAAAAACAATTGAGAAGGATTAGAGAAAAACACTACTAATTGGATCAATATAATCCAATTTGTCTCCCCTTAATTGGAAACTGAACTAGATATAAATTCTTTATATCTTCTTTGGTGTAGTCCCATGTTTTATATTAAATCTTTTACAATTTTAATCAGTAATGCTTGATATTTCTACAGAATCTTTCAGTAAGGTTGCTAAACACTGAATGCAGTCCTTCACATGAAGTGGAAAAAAAAAATGTATAACAAAATTTGTTGTTTTTTTTTTTTCCACTATAAAGAAAAATATATTTCAAAATGTATCTGAAATGTTAAATGAAAAAGTACATTGCATGTTGTAAATTATTTCTATCCTTCTATCTATCTTCCAGTTAAAACATGGGTTTGGTTGATATGTACTAGTGAGCATGTATGGTCACTCTGCGATCTTGATTAATTATTTACCAGCTGCAAAATATTAAAATGCTGCCACGGCTATGCTGATAAAATAAAGCTCTGCTGACAGTTATGAAATCTAATATTAATGACAAAAGTATTGGAAGAAATAAAATCTATCTTACCTTTTAGTTTTAGGGCATAAACAAATACACAGACAGAGAATTTCGTAGGTTTCTACTGCTGTTTTTTCAACTTTCCTTAAAACATCTGTGTGACTCACTCCTGTGCTTC
Organism: Tricholaema leucomelas; assembly: GCA_013400475.1. Taxonomy (NCBI): domain Eukaryota; kingdom Metazoa; phylum Chordata; class Aves; order Piciformes; family Lybiidae; genus Tricholaema lacrymosa; species Tricholaema leucomelas. Next base: position 11,877 of record WAAF01001976.1, on the reverse strand, counting down.
CTGTCTTCTGTGTAACTGTTCTTGATGGACACTGTCAATTTAGACTTCAAATATCTTGAAGCAGGAATCTTACAACTTGGAGTTTTTACTTTTATTGAGCAAATATGCACTTTTCCAGAGGTACATAAACGAGCAAGTTATAAGTACATTGATTTATCTCGTATCTTTCCTCTCATGGATTTGGTGTTTCAGCTAGGCCATTTCACAGTTTACTTTGAAGATGGGGAGATTTGCCTATTCCACTGTGATCCATTAGGGCTTTGGGAACTAGGCTGCTGTTGGCCTTTCTGTCTAGAAAATAGGATTTTCTCTTTCTGTCTCTCTTTTCTCTTTCCTTCTGCTTTGTCTTTCACACCTTGCATGTCTCCGTTATTTCAGGAGAATGCAGCTGTTGCTTTTATGTTCTTTTTCTGCTTCCTGTACTTTCAACTTTTCAACTATTGGTCTATTTGAAAGAAGTTTTCAGAAGATCAAAGGTTGTCGTGGTACCTCTGCTGGGCCTCTCTTTTCCACTAAGATAACATTTCTGACTGCATTTCTGACAATATGAATCACTTTCTGCACACTGCAAAAAGGAACATATTTATATTCACAGCAACTTCATCAGATGTCATCTTCCTTCCTCTGCTCTTCTCATGTGGCTTTGCAATGCTTTATTTCAATAACTATTCTTTTTAATCCTTTCCTTATCTTCACATAGCTTTCTTCCTTCCATTTTTCATTACAGTCCTCCTTGATCATGAGGCAGTTTACTTCATTTCAAGTCGTTTGAGATGCCTATTACTTATTTTGTACTTTAAAGAATAGCTAGGTGTCTTGTCAGTGAGAGGACACGATAACAAGGCATGCCCATGCAACATTGTCAAGTCTGGTGAGTTACCAAAACCTCCTGAAACCTTAACAGAACTCTATATTATTCACTTTTACATTAAAAGTTTTTATTTGCATGGAACAAATACACTAAACAAAGCCATTTGCCATTTTGCTTGTCTTAAAGAAGCAATTTTTCTGTGAACAACCAGGGGTTTACCATTGTCTTCAAATCAACAGGGGTTATTTTACAGGCTTATGTGCTGAAAGAAGAATATAACAACACTGTTGTGATGAAAAGAGAAGGAAAGGCATCCAACCGTATTGAATTACTACAATAAATCCTATAACCAAAGTAAATAAATCATAAAATCTAGGATATGAGATTTTTAGGTAGAATTTAATTAATACACTGTGTTAAACAATAATTTTCAAGATTATTTGCTCAGGAAGGGGGAACTTTAATAAACAAAGCCCAAATCCAATCTCTTAATATTTCATATCAAGAGTTATTATGGATATTTCAGATACTAGAACTGTCAGAGTTAGCTATTCTTTATTGCCAACTTTCTTCTGCATAAATAACCTGCTGCCAAGAAGCTAGAATTTCTCGATGCCAAGTGATTTGGTTTAATAGGCTATCAGATAAGAATCTTTTAATTCTTCTTAATCTAAACAGACTATTTTGAATAAAAGATAGGATATGTGAAGTAGGTGGTAGGGCACATGAAGCACATAAAGTTTTTACAAAACAAGCAAAATTGAAAATCTAAATCAGTGACTGAAGGATAGGTTTTCAAAAGGCTGTTGAAAGCCAGAGATTTGAAAGATTAACTTTTACTTTAGCGCCAAACATTCCCTGAAAACAAATCACTTTATTTTCATTTTGCATCTGCAGTGGATTTAAAAAAAATATTTTAACAACTCATTGCCTCTTAAAAAAATTATATAGCTAACAACAAACAAATATGCATTTCTTGTCATTTTGATGGCTGGCCAATTTAACAGCTCTTTTGGAGATACTGCTTTCAGTTAATAGACATTTCTACCAAGACATATTAATCACAAAGCATTTATGTAATAAGAATAATAAGCAGTATCCAGCTTCTCCAGAAATGGGTACATTAAAAAATTTGGCCAACACTTCTGCTTACCACAGATATATTGATGTTACCCCCAGCTATGTTAGGGCTCAGGAGAAACTTCCCTGAAACTTTTAGATGGCTGATATTTTTTTTTTCCAAGTAAATGTATTTTAATCTGTTAGACACCAAAGTGTGAATGAGAAAAATGTGTTTACATGGGATATATTTGAATAGAGGGACTGTATAAACTGTGCTGTGCAGCCTCAAGGAATGAGACAGATTTTTTTTCACCAGGCTTCAGTTTATTTAACTTCACATTTAACTTCAGATTGTAAAATAGAAGTGAATGGTGTTGGGAAGCATTCAGGATCCAGATGGATGCCGAGTGGAACCACTCTAGTCAATAATAACCTTAGTAAAAAAGATTTTCTATCAAGTTGCAGATCCTTCTGTTTCCAGTCAAGCCTTGATAGGGGACATGCAGCCTGGTGGCACATATGAATTCTGACTCAAGCTGCCAGCTGAAGATCCCTACGAGGCTTAACTGGGATTTACACTTAAAATGTCTGAAGAGTTTATTTCTGGAAATTGTATAAATCAGAGGAACCTGGAAGAGTCCAACTAAAATATCAATATATTTGGGTAAGTATATACCATTGGAGGGAGGAAATGCTCATGTTTGAAGGACTTAATTTCATGGAAGAAGAAAACCACGCAAGAAATCCTAGAGTGATATGGGTGATGTTACTGTCTTGCACATTCAATGTGCATCATACAAGGGTGACTTAGCAATAATGTATATTAAAAAAAAAAAAAGAAAGGAAAGAAAAAAGGCTTGCACAGGCCGTGTGTATGTTCTAATTTTAAATGCTAAGCAGTGCTTGCAAAGTGCAGGTGACAAGTTTCATTATACAGAGGTACTAAGAAGTACTTATCAGTGAGCTCTAGGAAACGTCAGCACAGGGTCCATAGGGAATCTAATAATTATAGTTCTCAGACAAATATTATTTATCACATTCCCTTCTTACTGCACAGTACTGATATTGAAATTTTGCATCAACTGTAGTTTCAGTGGCATTTATGACAAATGGCTTTCATTTGTCAGAGGGCAAAGGAAGCAGAGAATTTTTGGTTCCTGGAGGGATTGAAATTATACAGTGCATCCAAACTTTTTATTAACTGTTTGGTAATTTCCCTGTGGTTTTCTCTTCTTTTCTTGCCCTTTTTCATAATTAAATATGATCTCAATAAATAAACTCAGTTTAGTATTGACACAGTTTAAAAGACATAGGTCATTATTTTTCTGCAGCAGATGGCTGAGATTTTCTTAAAGATTCATGGTGTAGTTGAATTTTATGAACATTATTTTGACAAATAATCTAGTATTTTACTCATTTTTTTTCCTGTAAGTATAGTGTTTCTGGAAGGGCAGATGTGTGGCTTGATACTTTGCCTGGTAATTAACATTGTAGCAGTGCATGATCTTGGCTTTTGTGTTTGAAAATGTCTTCCTGTTCCATTAATTCCACAGAATGCCCTGGACCATTGCTATTATACACCTGCAGATTTGCTGTCATCCCTAGGAAATCCATAGACAGAAAAAAAAATAGGTTTTTTTTGTTTTAGTTTCTCCATTTGGAATTCATCAGGTCTCTATTGATCTTCATTATTTCCCTCAAAGGATTTTTCTGAAGAGGCATATTAACAGTATGTAAATATTAAAGGCACTTTAACTCTGGCAATGAAAGCTTTCCTATTTTAGAGTACCTTTGATATGCAGAAATTTTCCTAATCATTTGTGTTTCTACATTTATGCACCCAGGCTCTCTCCTTGAATGGACCCTGCCTCGGTGGATCCCAACTGCTGTGAGAGCATAGATGGGATTCAGTGGAATTGCAGAGAACGGAAATCAGGACCTTAAGTTGAATGAGCTCAAATACTTTAAAATCTCCCACATAACATAAAGCTTATCTAATATGAATGCAGAAACTTATCCTTCCTCACACTGAGAATGGATTACTCCCAGGACAGAGCAGAAGAAAGCAACCTTCTGTTAGTCATAGATGCTTGTGTAGTGAAAATATATATTCTTCCCTAAAGAGTCCATAAACTAAGTTCTGCCTTTCATTTTATCCCACATGGGCTCCCAAAACTCAAACACGCAAGGAAAGCCCTGTTATTTCTTGACTAAGGCTCTTATGTGACTCCCTCACCCCCTCCCTCAGCCTATGCATCAGCGAAAAGAGACAATGCAATGCTGTGACGCAGATGTGTCAGAGGAGAGTACTACCAGTTCAGTCAGACAGCACAGGTTACTGGAGTCTCTATCGGTCAGCTTGGTCATGGCTAGTTACAAGCATGCAGACAATGACATTTGTGCCTTCCTACCAGCGGTAATGGAGGAGTAATTAATTAATGAGAGATTATATTTTCCCAAAACTAATATAGAATCATAGAATCATAGAATCATAGAACGGTAGCAGCTGGAAGGGACCTCTGGAGATCATTGAGTCCAATCCTCCTGCCTGAGCAGGGTCACCTAGGGAAGGCCACACAGAACACATCTAGGTGGATTTGGAATGTCTCCAGAGATGGGAGACTCCACCACCTCTCTGGGTGGCCTGCTCCAGTTTTTCATTACCCTTAAAGAAGTTCCTCATATTTAGATGGAGTTTTTTATGTGCAAATTTGTGTACATTAGCCCTTGTCCTGTCACTGGGCACCACCAAAAAACGCCTGGTCCCATATTCCAGACACCAACCCCTGAAGTATTGATGGGATCCTCCTTCAGCCTGCGCTTTTCTACACTAGAGCCCCAATTCTCTTAGTCCTTCCTCATCAGAGAGATGTTCCAGTCCCCTCAGCATCTACTTTGTAGCCCTTTGCTGTAAACTCAGTCTGCTTCCTCTCACTATGAGTATCAGTTAGAGCTGTTAACTGCCTTTGTCTTTCATGTCCATTAGTGCACTCACTCTTGACACAGGCATTCATGTTAACTATTTGGTAGTAGCTCCTTAGGTAACTACTTACTTCTCTGATCATACCATACTGAAACAGTTGTATATTCTGCATCATGTGATAAAAGAAAAAAAGTTCAATTACTAAAAAGCTTTACATTATTACTCATAACCCTTTGGATTTGGACCAAAAGGTCTGGGAAGATTTTAGCTCCCTACTTTCTCTGTATTTTATTATCTCTTACAAATGAAGATGCTTGCATCCATTTGTTCTATCACAAACTGCCTTGTATTTTGACTGCCAAAAAATCCATACATTTGCTCAGTATTTGCAAGTAGAGCTGCAGCTACAAATAAATTAATCTTTTCAGAATACTTCAGCAGATAGTTCTCCATCCTTTGGAGAATTCATGTAATTTAATCCAACTGCTTGCAAAAGCAGGAACTAGCATCACTGAAATGGTTGGGAGAGTAAATGAAAGATTTTTTTCCCTTAAACAGCTCTGCCAATAAATTAAGATCAGCCTTCAAATCTTATCCTGCAGCCCAGAACTCAATTCTCCTTAAGCACAACTACTGGTCTCATAGTTTCAGGTAGTTCTTAAATGGCAATGAATACCAGACCAAAAAAAAAAAAAAAAAAAAGAAACCCTGAAGGTTTTAATTGAACTTGTAAGACCTTTGTGTAACTCAAAGGTGAAAATCAACTACACTGATTAATTTATTCCAGTAATCCAAAAGGAGTATTGATAGATATGTACTCACTGGATAAAAGGCCTGCCAAAGCCACACACTGTTGCAGTATGTGGTTTGCTCCAGCTACAACGTCTACACATCTCTTAATTCTGTAACTCAGCACCGTACAAGCACAAACCTAAATAGTTCCACTCCAGCTCTTTTCCTAAAAAGGTAAGAGGAAGCACATAATAAAAAAGGCAGAATAGAGGATGTTGCATAGAAAGCAGAACTGCTACCTCTTTACGCACAAGAATGGCCAAGTTTTACAATCACAGAGGACTGAGCCTNAGTGTGTCCAGGAGCTCCCTATTAATCCACGCAGGCTTCCTGGCATTCCTGCCTACCTTCCTCTTTTTGGGGACGCATTGCTCCTGGGCCCGGAGGAGGTGATCCTTGAACACCGACCAGCTTTCCTGGGCCCCCCTTCCCTCCAGAGTTTTCTCCCATGGCAGAAAATATTGTTTATTAGTATTTATATTCAGAACTCTCACCAACCCTGACCACTAATTTTAATAATAATGGGTTCTTCACATGGTAATGGAAACATTTTAGAAAGGAATAACTAGATCTAGAAATAGCTTGCAAAAATATATAAACATTAATTGAACTGGAAGAGAAGGTTCTTGTGGCCAAATACTGCTTGTCCACAACACGGATGCAAGGAGCCCCTTTCATCTTATGGCAGAAGGTAATAGTGAATTAGAAGAGGCTCTAAGTATTTACTCACTTAAAATATTATTTCCTGACTCACAGGGCCAGCTACAGATTCAGACAGTACCCAAATGCTTCCAGGGAATTCTGCTACTGTCTTGTAAACTGCTGAGACTTCTGATTCTTCCCAGGCTTCTGGGAAAAGGAGGCAGACAATCTCTGTCCTTGTTCCTTGGCTCCTCTGGATGATCTGTGTAGCCAGGAGTTCCCATCTTGGCAGGAGACTTTCAGGTGTAGGCAGGATGTCTTGTGCTGTGCAGTCTTAGCACGATGTCACCTTGGCTATGCAGGCCGATCACGTGGAGGCATTTAGAGCCTGTTCATGGTAAACTCAAGGCAGGCAGTTTCCAGGCAATCCAGGATACACTGAGGCAGTAAGAAATGGCAGCAGGCAACAGCAGGCACAAATACAACAGCAGAGCACACCATGTTACCCGCTCAACTCTTTTATCAATACAGCCCAAGACTAATGGACCTTTGGACACAGAATAGCCAATCAGAATGGCAGTTAGCCAAGTCTGACCATATTAGGTAAAACCATAGACTTACTTTACCCAAATTTGGGAAAAGCATAGGCCTTTCACAAGGCAGGCACAAGCTAAGTGTGTGTATCTTGTTTACCACAGGATGTAAACAAGTCTGGGCAAGCCAGAGTACTTAGACTCAGTGGCTTCAGGTTCTTTGTCCTCTTTCCCATAGTTACTTCTCCCCAAAACAGAAGGAAGGAGAGCAGAAAAACATGTCTGGGCAAGGCAGGACATGTATAAGCTCGTTTTGGGTTGTCAGGCCTACCATGACACCATCACAACCACAATGAATGCTTAAACAGGAGGCACAAGTATACTCAAAGTCCTTCTGGCTGACATTTCCAGGGTAAGGCAAACCATATGGCTGTATTGTTTATTGGCATATGCCTTCTTCACTGCTCCAACAGTAGAAGGGATAAGAAGCTAATCTCAAATAGTTAAGAAATAATTCTTTTTGCAGAAAACAGCTTCTGGACATTGCAAAAGTGCCAGCACCAGTCCTTGACTACCTTCTGCATTTATTTAGACTAGTGTAATGAAGTAGGTGGTAGGTATGACCAGCCATCTTGACTCACAAGTCACATTTGTTTGTATAATTATTGGTAATATATTACATATCTCAGAGAAATAAGAGGAAGGAAGATTCCTGAAACAGTTGCAAATAACAGAGCTTTCCAGATCCTTGCTTTGGGAGTTTTATTTCTGTTACAAGCTGATCTTACAATGCTGGAGATGTGCCATGTTGACATATTTTCCACATCTAGATATGTTGGTTACCTGGCCAGCCCCTGTTTGTACATGGCTCCACACCTCTCCGTAGCTAGACTGACCATCTCCTCCTAAGTCAAGGGCGATGGATCTGGCCAGCCATGTGCTTATCTGGTATCCACACCTGAAAAAATTGTATGCTGATTTTACCTCTCACATCCTTTTCTCTATGACAACAAAAGTTAGTGATGTGGTAGAAAGGAGAAGAGAGGTTTTATTAGCTGCAATTAACATGATGTGTTTATTATAAAGATCACAAAACCTAGCTAATAGTGGAACAGATAATGCAAATAAGTACTGTAAGATATGACAAAGTTGACAAGGAGGAGAGCATTTCCTTTCAAATCAAGACAAATACAACATAACAGCCCTGCTTATTACTTTTTATAGTATACAACAGATCTTCACTTGTTGAGAACATCTTCAGAAATGATTCTTTTTGAAATATGCCAGAACTGTTCTTTGACAGAGTCTACTTGGATTCCTCAGAGGAATGATGTTTTGACAAAGAGTCCTGTGTGTTGGATAACGCCTACTGTGTCAACCCAGAGTGCAAGGGCTATTCTCTAGCTGACCTGGCTTTACTAGTTCTGTTTCTCCAGCTCTCAGCCTTTAAGAGTCTGTCTTTACATTAATATTAATGCCTGTGGGATAACACCTGTTGCTTTTTTTTTAAAGTAACTCCTATAATGTAGTCTTGCTGGGAACAACTGTCTGAATCACCTATGTATAGAATCAGAACAGCAAATGTCATTGATTTTATACAACACAAGCACTTAAAGCTCTCCTTTCCTCTCTGAAAATGTTAGGATGGGTTTGTGCTGCAGATTTGGTGGTCATTTCAATTATTCATAGTAACCAAATAGCTTTTGTGGGTGAATGTTTCATTTTGCTTGAGGGATGAATTATACTGCAGGCAGTTATACACCAGAAAATAACGCAATATCTTTTTTATTATTATTATTTATTTACTGCACACCTCAGATTGTGTAATGCCTTTAAGCAGCATGCATTATGCAGGTGGACCATTGTCTCCTGCAGGAGAAAATCAGAACTTTCTGTTTGCATCACAAAAGCCTCTACGGTGTCATATTTGCCCTAGTCTGTTTAGATTTTGGTAAACTCTGGACTGAAAAAAATCCCATTCTCTTAGGTTCTAGGTAGAGTTTCCAGTCAAAACCACCACAGAGGATACATGAGAACAATGGTACTCCTCTGTGTAGCAGTTTCCACGGTGACACAACAACATTGGTACTGCATTCAGTTTTGGGGTCTTCCCTATGTGAGAAAGACATTGAGGTCCTGAAGGGAGTCCAGAGAAGGGCATCAAAGCTTGTGAAGGATCTGGAGAACAGGTTTTATGAGGAGTGGCTGAGGAAACTGGGATTGTTTAGTCTGGAGACAAGGAGGCTGAAGGGAGATCTTATTGATCTCTATGGCTACCTGAAAGTAGGTTGTAGTGAGGTGAGTGTTGATCTCCTCTCTCTAATAACAAGTGATAGGATGAGAGGAAATGGCCTTAGGTTGCAGCAGAAGAGGTTTAGATTGGGTACTAGAGGAAAGTTCACTGAAAGGGTCATCAGACACTGAGATATGCTCGCCAGTGTGGTGTCAAAAAGATACATAGATGTGGTGTTAAAGGACATGGTATAGCAACAGAATTTGTAGATTTTGATGAGGGTTGAACTTGATAATCTTAAAGGTATTTTCCAGACAAAATGATTCTATGATTCTGTGATTCTGTAATTCTGTGATCTTCAGTAGTCTCTTCACTAATGCAGCACCAGTTTTTCTGAAGCTTGGTGAGAGGGACAACATACCTACACTGTTCATTATCCCACATTAGCACATAACATTCAGTCTATCCCAAACTCAGGAAGGAGGAAAAGACAAGTGGTTGCCTCCACCAGGCATCATACTCACAGTCATTCATCCACCAGTAAAGCCAAGGAACAAAAACAGTGTAGATTCAGTTTATTTACAAATCAGAACTTGAAAAAATGTGAGAAAGGAATTAATATGTTGAAATATCTGGGAGAGTTGAGGATGGATCCTAATGAGCAAATGTATCCTTTCTATTTCTGTTTATCATATATTTGGAAATTACAGTCACAATCTGTTTCATACTATGTCAACAGGTGTTAAATATTTAGGTGGTAAAGTTTTCCTGACATATCAAGTTTCAAATACTTTAAAAATAGAAATGTTAGAAAATTAGTGAAATATTCAGTTGCTATACACTAACAAACACAATATACACAAGCCCTACGAGGAGAGGCTGAGGGAGCTGGGATTGTTTAGCCTGGAGAAGAGGAGGCTCAGGGGAGATCTTATTGCTGTCTACAACTACCTGAGGGGTGGTTGTAGCCAGGAGGAGGTTGCTCTCTTCTCTCAGGCAGCCAGCACCAGAACAAGAGGACACAGCCTCAAGCTGTGCCAGGGGAAATTTAGGCTTGAGGTGAGGAGAAAGTTCTTCACTGAGAGAGTCATTGGCTACTGGAATGGGCTGCCCAGGGAGGTGGTGGAGTCGCCGTCCCTGGAGCTGTTCAAGGCAGGATTGGATGTGGCACTTGGTGCCATGGTCTAGCCTTGAGCTCTGTGGTAACGGGTTGAGGTTGATGATCTATGAGGTCTCTTCCAACCTTGGTGATACTGTGATACTCTGATATTGTAAATAACATCTACAACCTTTGGGAAGTACAGTACTTTCTGGGCAAATGGTTGTAATCACAGAAACTTTCTATTCTACCCTGATATGTCAGTCATATTTTCACAATCAATCTAGTATATCGTATATTTGTAATGCTTCCAGAAAGGATGGTCCCATCTTACCTTTTCCCCTTTATTTTCACTGATGACAGCAGTTGTATGGACACACAGGGGATCAGAGTGGGAAAATGATGAATTTGAAAAGCATTTTTATTTGTTTGTTGCCATGGTATTTTCTGAACCAAAGTTATCCATGTAGCAAAAGAGAAAGCAGGGATGTGAAGGGAAACAGGTGTCACATCAAGCAACAAAAGCATTATAATCCTTCTGAGAACTATCACTGATTTACATGATTTGGAATGATGGTATATCATTAGGTTTATGTGAAAGAGGGTTTCTGATTATAAGTAATAGTGTCTAATGTCAGCATACCTAATTTTATGTGTGTTAGAGTCCACATCATGTCTTGTTTTATTCAACTGAATGGACTTCACATCATGTCTTGTTTTATTCAACTGAATGGACTTCTGCCTCAGTTTGACTAAGACAGGGTTAATTTTCTCACATCCAAGGCAGCCTTCTGAACCTGCCAGTGGGATATTTGATACCATACTGAAATCTCATGTCATTGAATCATAGAATCATAGAATCAACCAGGTTGGAAGAGACCTCCAAGATCATCCAGTCCAACCTATTGCCCGGCCCTTTCCAGTCAACTAGACCATGGCACTAAGTGCCTCATCCAGTCTTTTCTTGAGCACCTCCAGGGATGGTGACTGTCAGCTATATAAGGGGAAGATTGGCTTGAGTGACACAGTGGCTTTTGGCTGAGAGCATCATGTTTTGTTTCACTAACATTACACAGTATTTAATTAGTTTTATTCTTATTTCTATTGTTTGGGTTAAAAAAAAATAGTTTAATAGTTTTGCCAAACTTTGCTTATTTCAGAGGATTTACATTTTGCTCCCAGTTTTCCTTCCTATACTCTCATCCTGCTGTGGTAGGGGGGAGACAGGAGGAGTGTGTGGGTGGCAATGAAGGACTCAGCTGCTGGCTGGCCCTAAACCACAGCAGCTGCATAGCACACCTGAGTATTGAAAATAGGAACCCTTTGCCAGCACCACATTTATTAAATGTAACTCAACGTTTTTTCCTTCTCACTCATGCAGACATTTACTGTGCGCTAAATGTGCTCATATCCTCATGGCATTGCTGCAGTACTGTTAAAAAATGCCTTTTAAATATTGCCTAGCATGGAACCCTCACAGAAAGTGCAATTATCCAGAGCTAATCTTGCAGCATTCTTACAAGGAATGAAATAAATGTCTCAGTATCAGATTAATAATTGTATTTTGGAATGTTTGCAATACATTACCTTATATTACTGAAAAGCTGTTAAATTACCTTTCATATTGAAAGGAGGAACATTTTTTTTTATATGTGAGATTTTACCAGTTAAAAAACTCCCTTCAGCTTTTCACCTGTGCTTGACAGACTATATGTGTGTAACAGTGGAAGCTGTGAAGGGGCATCTATATTATTTGAAATAAAGACTACTGTGACGGTTTGG
>WAAF01001974.1:52340-90570 GCA_013400475.1 Tricholaema leucomelas | reverse complement strand
TTCCCCCCTTCATCACCTCCTTCCTCCTTTCATTCTCCTTTTCCCTCTTTCTTCTTCATTTCATCTTCCTCTTGTTATTATTGGCAAACAGCATACTTACCTTACGCACAAATAAAGAGAGATCTCTATAAGATGAAGAATTATATGGCAGGGCTTTGACACCTCCATCAGTTATGCCAGATGCAAATAATTTATTCTTTGTCAGTTCAAATATACACTCTTGTTTGGATGGCTGAAATTTACACTGGCACCAAAGCAGGGCCAGCGATGTTATTGAAGCGTGGTGTTGAAACCATAGATAAGCACCTCGGGTGACCCAAAAAGTGGAAGAAAGATGTTCCTTTTATTCTCTGAGAGCAACTCATCATTGTTATGAAATAACAGCTGATGTGATAACTCATCCATGTCGTGCAGTAATAATGGCATCAGATGTTTGTGGTTGTATCCTCCTTGACATTGCCATTGCCGCTTGGTGGTAACTCCTATCAACAATAGGAGTGCTTGTCCTCTGCTCTTGTTAGAGCAGCCAAACCCACAAGAAATCCCTCCTAAGCTTTCTCATAGACCCCTTTTGGGTACTGGAAAGAGGCTCTAAGGTCTTCCTGGAGCCTTCTTTTCCCCAGGCTGAACAGCCCCAACTCTGTCAGCCTGTTCTTATGCTCTTTATGTACTTTGTTTTCCTTTGGAAAACCTCACCTGAATATTTTCAGTGGAATCATAGAATCAAACAGGTTGAAAGAGACCTCCAAGATCATCCAGTCCAACCTAGCACCCAGCCCTATCCAATCAACCAGACCATGGCATTAGAACAGGTTACTCAAGGCTTCATCCAGCCTGGCCTTGAACATATCCAAGGAGGGAGCCCCATCCAGGCTTTGCTTCAACACCTCCAGGGACAGCGACTCCACCACCTCCCTGGGCAGCCCATTCCAATGCCAATCACTCTCTCTGCCAATAACTTCCTCCCAACACCCAGCCTAAATCTGCCCTGGCACAGCTTGAGGCTGTGTCCTCTTGTTCTGAAGCTTCTCTGTGAGAGTGAGATTCTCTGTTTGGTTGGGGAGCAAAGAGGCTACTGAGATGTCACCCTAGCTTTTCAAAGCAGAGAGTGTAGATGTTCAGTGAAGATGTAGAGAATGAATCAGGTTGGAAAAGAAGGGAGAGAGATTCTCTGTTTGATTGGGGTGCAAAAAGGCGTCTGTTTGGGGTGCAAAGAGGCTACTGAGATGTCACCCTAGCTTTTCAAAGCAGAGAGTGTAGATGTTCAGTGAAGATGTAGAGAATCAATCAGGTTGGAAAAGAGGAGAGAGAGATTCTCTGTTTGGTTGGGGTGCAAAGAGGCTACTGAGATGTCACCCTAGCTTTTCAAAGCAGAGAGTGTAGATGTTCAGTGAAGATGCAGAGAATGAATCAGGTTGGAAAAGAAGGGAGAGAGATTCTCTGTTTGATTGGGGTGCAAAAAGGCTACTGTTTGGGGTGCAAAGAGGCTACTGAGATGTCACCCTAGCTTTTCAAAGCAGAGAGTGTAGATGTTCAGTGAAGATGTAGAGAATCAATCAGGTTGGAAAAGAGGAGAGAGAGATTCTCTGTTTGGTTGGGGTGCAAAGAGGCTACTGAGATGTCACCCTAGCTTTTCAAAGCAGAGAGTGTAGATGTTCAGTGAAGATGTATAGAGCCACTTAACTTCATGCACAGTTAGCAGTGGAGTGTGTAACGTTAAACATATCTTCAAGATTAAGGCCTTCTCTTTTAAACAGTTCTTCAGATATCTATCCTGTCTTGGGTGAGGCTGTCAAATAATTTGTTCCCTTGCCACCAGCTGAAACCCTCTGCTCATTTTGGAGGAGTTGAGCTTGCAGGGATTCAGCGGCCAAGAGAATAAGTGAAATTTAAGGCGCCCATCTTCAGCCGAGTTGCTAACGGCCCCCATTTCCAATAACCAAACCAGCAGTGACAGTGATCTATGGCTTTTTTTATGAGACCTGATAACTGATGGATATGTGATCTTATAAATGCTTAGACAAACTAATGCACATAATTATATTTTCCATTTGAAGTCTATTGCAAGGCATTCTAATACAATATCATTAGTCGAAATGGCCACAATGATACAGCTCGGGCAGTTTGTCACGGTAATTACGGGGTGATTATTTTTGACTGGAATAAAGATTTCAGTTTGGAGCAGGGCAGCAGCAAAAAGCATAATGGCAAATTAGAAGCAGGCTGGGAATTTAAAAATAAATAAATAAAGAAGTGCAAAGATCAGGGAGGGAAAGGGGGACTTTAAAATGGGGATTGCGGAGCAATTGCAAAGCGATTTCCTTCTTAAGAGTGCTGTTCAGCCTGGGCTGAATGTGTGGCTTGGTTTAGGGTTAGCCCCTGGGGTGCTGCCTGAAAGGATGACACCTCAGCAGCAGTTCCAAGCTGTAGGGTTTGTATAAAGGAGAACATCTGGCCATCCTGAGGGAGAATTTGCCTTATCATTTACATCTTCCAACCTTGGTTGTGATACTGTGATAGTTCATAGAATCATGGAATCAACCAGGTTGCAAGAGACCTCTGGGATCATCCAGTCCAGCTCTCAGCTGTTCCCCACCTAGCTTGTATCTGTGCTTGGGACTATGCCAACTCAGGTGCAGGACCTTACACCTGGCCGTGTTGAATGCCATGAGGTTGGCCTGGGCCCACCTCTGCAGCCTGTCCGGGTCCCTCCGGATGGTATCCCTGCCCTCTGGCAAGTCAACTGTGCCACACAGCTTGGTGCCATCTGCAAACTTGCTGAGGGTGCACTGATTCCTCTGTACATAAAGGGGTAAAAGAGGTTTCTCTTTTTATTCCAGTCTGGCCATCCTGAAGAGAGACTTTGCCTTATCACTTACATCAAGGGGTAAAAGAGCTTTCTCTTGTTATTCCAAGCTGGCCATCCTGAAGGGAGACTTTGCCTTATCATTTACATCAAGGGCTAAAAGAGGTTTCTCTTTTTGTTCCAACCTGGCCATCCTGAAGAGAGACTTTGCCTTATCACTTACATCAAGGGGTAAAAGAGGTTTCTCTTGTTATTCCAAGCTGGCCATCCTGAAGAGAGACTTTGCCTTATCACTTACATCAAGGGCTAAAAGAGCTTTCTCTTTTCTTTCCCAATCGACAGAGAAATAGATCATTTGTCTTCACCGTTTTCAGGAGGGCTGATTAAAGTAGACAGTGTCCTAACATCCGTATTGAAAACTATATTAATCAATTGATTAATCACGAGGCATTAATCAAAACCTTCCTTAAGTGTTTTAGTTTTGGAGCAGCTCTTTAGTGTTTTCTATCAGATTCCTTTTAAGGTGTCCATTACAAAGATTAAATTTGGGTGGTAAATATCGAGGGGTCGGCGCCCACGTGGCTTTCCTCTGGGAGGTCACAGCCATTGCTCATTAGTGTTACTTTTAATGGGATAAGAAGCAAAAGTTTTTAATATGTGACTGCAGCAATTAATCAAATCCACATTTGATCTCCTTTCCAGGAAGCAGTCTGTGTTTTCAGCATGTGCAAAGAAATTTCTTGTGGTCTGAACTCTCGAATCCTTCAGGCTGTGCTTAAGGAACTTAACTTGAACGTGCAGATGTAACTAACCCCAAGGCACTAACTGTAATCCACTCCATTTATTTTCTGCTGGTTTTTAAACATCCTGCTCTGCAGAGATTCATTTAAAGGCTTTGTGGTCAGTTGTCATTAAGGCTGTATTTAGTTCACCTCATTGTTTTCCCCCATAGAGGATCATAGGGTGTTAAGAGTTGGAAGAGACCCAGAAAGAGTACTGAGTCTAAATTCCTGCCAGAGCAGGACCATACAATCTAGCTCAGGTCAAGCAGAAACACATCCAGACAGGCCTTGAAAGTTTCCAGAGAAGGAGACTCCACAATCTCTCTGGACAGCCTGTGCCAGTGCTCTGGGACTTACAGTCAAGAAGTTACCTCTTGTGTTGAGCTGGAACCTCCTGTGCTGCAGCTTCCATCCATTGCTCCTTGTCCTATCCCAGGAAGCAAGTGAGCAGAGCCTGTCTCCTCCCTTCTGATCCCCAGCCCTCAGATATTTGTAGGCATTGATTAAATCCCCTCTCAGTCTTCTCTTCTCCAGACTAAGCAGCCCCAGATCTTTCAGCCTCTCCTCATAGTGCTTCTTCCCCTAATCCTCCTCATAGCCCTCCGCTGGATTCTTTTAGGCAGATCCCTGCCTCTCTTAAACTGGAGGAGCCCAAAACTGGACAAGGAATGAAAAGCTTCTGATTGCTGTCTGAAGTGTTTTAGAAGGAGAGAAGTTACTCTGAGTATTCAGCTGATTCAAGTGAACCATAGATGCCCTGTGCCACGCAGCTGATCACCTGAGAACTTAGCTCTGTTTGTTTTCCCTCCTTCCTATTTGTTTCCTCAGCTCAAAACATTACATTAAGTACTGGAGTAAATGTTTGGGTTTTTTTTTTGTGAAGCATCAATTACAGTACAAAAGAAAACCACTGATTAAACATCTCTCATTGTGTGCAGGAGAAAAAAAGAGCTTCATCATCTTCCAATCCCTCTGTGAGTGGTTCTTTAAGGAAGATTTACCAAATCCCCATTGTAGCTGCTGCAAGTACCTAGGTTGCTACTGAAACTTTGTTTTCCAGAGAGGAAAAACACCACTACCAAAAACCCTCAAGAGTACAAGAAGGAAAAACTAAACCCCAGCATGCTTTAGAAGGATGTTTGGGTTCTGAAGATGCCTCTTCCCCCCCCCCCTCCAAAATATGCATCTGGCATTCCCATCACCTTTGGCAAAAGTTTAAAGAGGAAAACCAAAAGAAATCAAAACAGAGCAAATTAAATCCTGCAGCCACTTTCTTTTGTCTGAAGAAGCTGCCTGACAAAAGAATCCCAAAGCTTTCCTAGGTAGAACTATTTTTTGTTTCTTCCCATAGGTTGCCAACCACTAATTTTATACTTCTCCTAACTGCTGCTTTTGAAGGTGATGCATTCCTCTGGAACAGAGTACAGGCTGAGGTCTATTACATCAACAGCTCTTTTTTTGCACCACAGCAGCCTCTGAGGCTGGGCAGTCTCAGGACCCTCTCTATGCTAGTGACTCCAGCTCCAGACCCTGCCTTGTCTGGAATTGGTCTGCTGGTCAGAAGTGTAGCCAGGTGGCCAAGAGAGCCAGTGGCATCCTGGCCTGGGTCAGGAACAGTGTGGCCAGCAGGACAAGGGAGATTATTCTGCCCCTGGACTCAGCACTGCTCAGGCCACACCTTGAGTGCTGTGTCCAGTTCTGGGCTCCTCAATTCAAGAGAGATGTTGAGGTGCTGGAAGGTGTCCAGAGAAGGGCAGCAAGGCTGGGGAGGGGCCTGGAGCACAGCCCTGTGAGGAGAGGCTGAGGGAGCTGGGGGTGTGCAGCCTGCAGAAGAGGAGGCTCAGGGCAGAGCTCATTGCTGTCTACAACTACCTGAAGGGAGGCTGTAGCCAGGTGGGGTTGGTCTCTTCTCCCAGGCAGCCAGCAATAGAAGAAGGGGACACAGTCCCAAGTTGAGCCAGGGCACAAGCTGTAGAGAGCAAAAAAGTCTTTCCTGAGACTCTTTTTATCCAGGCTAAACAACCTCAGTTCCCCCAGCTGTCAGAGAGAGCAACAGGAGTTGTAGAGGTAGTGCAAATCAGCACCAACTGACCTCCTTAATCTGATGTAAAGTGCTGCTTTAAATGCTCTGACTCCAGAAGGACAGTTCAAGAGTTTTTCCAGTCTTATTTCTCTTGCTAGGAGTCCCTGGGTTGAGCTAGGAGTGTTCTGGTACCCTCCAGCTGCCACTGTCACAGAATCATAGAATCAACCAGGTTGGAAGAGACCTCCAAGCTCATCCAGCCCAACCTACCACTCAGCCCTATCCAGTCAACCAGACCATGGCACTAAATGCCCCAGCCAGGCTTTGCTTCAACACCTCCAGGGACAGGAACTCCACCACCTCCCTGGGCAGCCCATTCCCATGCCAATCACTCTCTCTGCCAACAACTTCCTCCTGACATCCAGCCTAGACCTCCCCTGCCACAACTTGAGACTGTGTCCCCTTCTTCTGTTGCTGCTTGCCTGGCAGAAGAGCCCAACCCCACCTGGCTACAACCTCCCTTCAAGTAGTTGTAGACAGCAGCGAGGTCCCCCCTGAGCCTCCTCATCTCCAGGCTGCTCACCCCCAGCATTCTGTAAAACTATGAAAATACACCAAGAGTTTTGTACACCTTTAAAAATGACACTGGACTGCTTGGCATACATTGAAAAAAAAGAAACAAACAAAAGTAGAGGTGTCTTAAAGTCTTGAAATGATCAACAAGAGGCTTGGAAACAAAAACCAAACCTGCCTTGTTCTGCCCCAGCTGAGTTCTGCGCTCATTTTGCTATGGGTGGTGAAGGTTGGTTGCCTTCAGCAGGAAAGGAAAATGCAATCTGCATAATTCCCATTAGTTCTTCATTGCACAAATATATAGTGAGAATAATTCTGTGGCAGGTTAGTTTGTGGCTAATCATCTTTCTACTTAGCAGCAGGTGCTGTGAGAGAGCTAGGGGAAGGAGAGGGGGGGAAGAAAACAGTATCATGCATTGTAGAAATTACTGCTGTACAATTTGTCTGTGGTGCACCTTTCTTTTTAATAGAATTATGTTCAGCAGTTCATCAGTTTAGCTCCTGGAGAACACTACTGTGAGCCTGGCACGTTGACTTCATCTGTATTTTGTTTATCCAATGTCACTGATGGTTTGGGTTTTTTTTTTGTGGTGAAGGTTGTTGGGATTTGGTTGATTTGTTTGTGGTTTTGTTGGGGCTTTGTTTGTTTTTTTTTTGATCTTTGGTTCCTTGATTTTCTTTGCATTTGTTTGGGGGGGAGGGGTGTTGGTTGTTTTCTTTTTTTCTTTTCTTTGGTCTGGTTTAGCTTCTTGTTTGGTCTTCATTGGTTTCTGTCCAGTTCTGGAGTCCCTATGACAAGAGGGATGTGGAGATGCTGAAGTGTGTCCAGAGAAGGGCCAGGAGGATGCTCAGAGGGCTGCAGCAGCTCTGCTGTGAGGACAGACTGAAAGAGTTGGGGCTGTTCAGACTGGAGAAGAGGAGGCTGTGAGGTGACCTTCTTGTGGCCTTCCAGGATCTGAAGGGGGCCTACAAAAGAGCTGCAAAGGGACTTTTTAGGTTATTAGGGAGTGACAGGACTGGGGGGAATGGAGCAAAGCTGGAGGTGGGGAATTCAGACTAGACATGGGGAGGAAGTTGTTCAGCATGAGAGTGGTGAGAGCCTGGAATGGGTTGCTCAGGGAAGTGGTTGAGGCCTCATTCCTAGAGGTGTTTAAGGGCAGGCTGGATGAGGCTGTGGTCAGCCTGCTGTAGGGTAGGGTGTCCCTGGCCATGGCAGGGGGCTTGGAAGTAGACGATCCTTGTGATCCCTTCCAACCTTGACTGATTTATGATTCGTTGGTTTCTGTCTGTCTTAGGTTGTTTGGTTTTGTTTGTTGCTTGTTTTCTTTTCCTTTTATTTGGTCTGGTTTGGGACCAAACAAGCTCATCCAGTCCAACCTTTCACCCATCCTTGTCCAATCAACTAGACCATGGCACTAAGTGCCTCATCCAGTGTAGCCTGTTTACTGTCATACAGTTAATTTAGATGTTCCCTATTTTAGGTCTCCCTTCAACTAAAAGGCAGTAACAGAGGAGGTGGAGATGCCTTGGCATGGTATTGATAGGACTACTGACATTTGGGAGGGTAGATTCTATGAGTGGAGCATTGAAATCAATTCCTATTAACCTTTTGATTAAAAGAAATGGGAGAAGAAAATAAAAGGCAAGCTTGGATGAAACACAAAAACTTCCTGCCTATGAGCCAGTATCTGTTTAAAAGGAGAACTTTTCTATTCCCAGGATGAAACATGAAAACTTCCTACCTGTGAGCCATTGTCTGTTTAAAAGGAGAACTTTTCTATTCCCAGGATGAAACATGAAAACTTCCTACCTGTGAGCCATTGTCTGTTTAAAAGGAGAACTTTTCTATTCCCAGGATGAAACATGAAAACTTCCTACCTGTGAGCCATTGTCTGTTTAAAAGGAAGATGATTATTTTCCTGGGTGACTTCTAATCAAGAATCTTAAAGGAAAGAGGTGAGAACTCTATGAGCTGCTGTGGGTATTTTAACAGCTACCTTGGATGTGATGTTGAAGCCAAGAGCAAGGAGATTATTTGCAAGCAAAATATGGCAGTGTGGGGCACTGCCCTGGCTCAATGACACCAGGAGCTTTGGGCCTCCTGGGGACCTTCTCAGCAAGCTGGTTCACATCAGCCTCCTCCAGAAGCTTAGTGCAATCCCTGAATTACAAAAGGGGACTATCACCCAGAGGTAGTGAGCTGTGGAGAGAGGGCTTCAGGGCTGCTCTTTTATTTCCAGTGTTTGCACTTCAAGGAGGAACCTGAACTTGCTGACAAGAGTTCACAGGAGGGCTACAAATAGGAAGAGTTTGTTTTGAAAATGAGCTTTACCATGGGAGGTTTAAGGAGGTCAGCCTTCATGTCTTGATGCTTTGGAGGTGACCCTGATTGCTTTCTGAGGTGCTTTGGGATGGAAAGACAGTGGCTGATCTTTGGAGGTTTTGTTCAGTTTTTGACTTGTCAGACAGTAATATTCGGTAGTTGAAGTGAGGCCACTTCAGCCTGGAATGGAGGCTTGGCTTTGCTGTGGAAAGGTGACTGAAGTCTGAGTCACTGATTGGTGGTGGACAGCCTTTTCCTTCACATTCTTCACAAAGGTTAGCTGTTTTTTAACTAATGTACATAGCTCAGTTTCTACACAGCAGCCTAAGGCTGGTGTTTGAAGAAAAGTGGTTGTCCTTCCCTAAGTAGTCACAGCTGCTTTGACATGGACTGCTCTACCCCAAACAACAGAGAAATACAACTGGAACAGTCTGGAAAAGGTTACAGGGCAGTGTGGTTGGAGGCACTGGGTGAGAAAAGTTTGACTGAGATGGTTTTCCCCAGAGGTGATCTCAGTGCTGCTGAGATCACAGAATCACAGAAACATTCCAGGTTGGCAAGGCCCCTCAGGATCACCAAGTCCAACCCATACCCCTACTCTACAAGGCTCACCCTAAACCATATCCCCAAGCACCACAGTCAAGTGACTTCTAAACATATCCAGGGTTGGTGATTCCACCACCTGCCTGGGCAGCTCCTTCCAATGCCTGACCAAGTCTTGCTGGGAAAAAATGTTTCCTAATGTCCAGTCTAAATCTACCCAGTCTCAGCTTGAGGCCATTCCCTCTTGTTCTGTCACTGTTTACCTGTGAGAAGAGATCAGCACCAACCTCTCCACAACCTCCTTTCAAGTACCTGCAGACAGAAATGAGGTCTCTTGTTACCAGAACAAGGGGATGCAGTCTCAAGTTGTGGCAGGGGAGGTCTAGGCTGGATGTTAGGGGGAAGTTGTTGGCAGAGAGAGTGATTGGCATTGGAATGGGCTGCCCAGGGAGGTGGTGGAGTTGCCATCCCTGGAGGTGTTGAAGCAAAGCCTGGATGAGGCACTTAGTGCCATGGTCTGATTGATTGTCTAGGGCTGGGTGCTAGGTTGGACTGGATGAGCTTGGAGGTCTCCTCCAACCTGGTCGATTCTATAGTTCTCCCCTCAGCCTCCTCTGTTTCACACCAACCATCCCCAGCTCCCTCAGTCACTCCTCACCAGATTTATTCCCCAGGCCCCTCTCCAGCTTTGTTGCCCTCTTCTGCACTGGCTCCAGCACCTCCACGTCCCTCTTGATAATGAGGTGCCCAAAACTGAACACAGCACTCAAGATGTGAACTCACCAGAGCAGAGTCCAAGTGGACAATCACCTCTTTGCTGATGCTGGCCACAACATTTCTAATCCCATCCAGGCTGCCATTGGCTTCCTCAGCCACCTGGGTGTTTGTAAAGTCTCTTCACATCCTTCTTGTAGCCCCCTTCAAGTAGTGGCAGGCTGTTATTAGGTCTCCATGGAGCCTCCTCTTTCCCAGGCTGAACCACCCCAGCTCCCTCAGCCTGACTGTGTAGGAGAGGTCATTTATGTCATGTGTTTTTCATTGCAAAAGGAAAAAAGGAAGAAGGGAGGGAAGGAAGGAGGGAGGGAAAGAGGGAAGGAAGAAAAAGAAGGAGGCAGGGAAGGAAGAAAGGAAAGAAGGAGGGAAGGAAGAAAGGAAGGAGGGAAGGAAGGAGGAAGGGAAGGAGAAAAGGAAGAAAGAAAGGAGAGAAGGAAAGAGGGGGGAGGGAAGGAGGAAAGGAAGGAAGGAAGAAAAGAAAGGAGGGAGGGAAGGAAGAAATGAAAGAAGGAGGGAAGGAAGAAATGAAAGAAGGAGAGAAGGAAGAAAGGAAAGAAGGAGGGAGGGAAGGAAGAAAGAAAGGAGGGAGGGAAGGAAGAAAGGAAAGAAGGAGAGAAGGAAGGAAGGAAGGAGAGAAGGAAGAAAGGAAGGAAGAAAGGAAGGAATAAAGGGAGGGAGGAAGGAAAAAAAGCCTACATCTGCCCTTTCTTTGTAATTGTGGCACCAGCTGAATTCTGCTTTGGTTCATGGCAATTTAGAGAATCCTTGGAGACTTCACCAGTTAATTATTGCCGAGTGAATTTTTAATTTGCTCCTCTGATGAGGTTGGTGACTGCAGTCCGTCCCGGGGAATTTATTTGAGGGAGTTGGCACTAGAGGGAGCTAAGGAATTGTATCATTTATGGATCTGGGAAGTGGAGGGGGGGAGAAGAGAACATTCATTACAAAAACTTGCTGTTTCCTTTTTTTTTTTCCCCTCCTTTTTTGATCCCCACCCCCCCCGAACCTGCTGATTTTACAAATATGGCAGCTATGCCTCAGCAAATTATAAGTGATAATGAATTAGTTAATTTTCCTTCCTGAAAACTGCTATGCTAAGATTATTAAATTCCTTCCTTTCTGTGTAGTGAAACTTGCTATGCCAGTCAGTAAATTTGGATCTCTAAGACTCTTTTGGGAGGGAGGGAGGATTTTTTTTTGATTCTTTCTTTCATTTTGCATTATTTGGGTCTTAATGGAGTTAAAATGCACCCAGATACCCTCATGAAGTATGAGTTTGTTCCAACAGGCATCACAGAATGAATGGCCTTGTAGGATGTCTCCAAAAGAGAACCTGTGTCACATTTTGGGGCCCCCCAGTTCAGGAGAGAAAGGGACTTGCTAGGAAGAGTCCACTGGAGAGACATGAGGATGATTGGGGGACTTGAGCATCTCACCTACAAAGAGAGACTGAGTGTCCTGGGGCTGTTTAGGTGTTTAGATGTACAAATACCTGAGGAGTGGGGGTCAGGTGCCTGGGGCCAGTCTCTTTTGAGTGGTCAGCAGCAATAAGCCAAGGAGCAACAGCGACAAACTGGCACAGAGAAGGTTTCAGCTCAACATGAGGAGAAACTTCTTTGCAGTGAGGGTGCCAAAGCGCTGGAGCAGGCTGCCCAGAGAGGTTGTGGAGTCTCCTTCTCTGCAGACTTTCCAAACCCACCTGGGTGCATTCCTGTTCAGACTACCATAAGGGATCCTGCCTTGTCAGGGGGGGTTGGACTGGGTGATCTTTGGAGGTCTCTTCCAACCTCTAAGGTTCTGTGATTCTGTGAGGTATCTGTAGGACTGGTCCTGAAGCCTTTCTGGATTGTGTAAGAGCTGCATCTGGACAGAAGATGTCACATTTTCCAGCCTAGTGTCCACTTCTGTCAGTGAAGTCCCATCTTTATTTAGTGGCAGCTGACTCAGGGTGTGTATCCTCACAGCTGACAGGCCAGCCTCACGCTGGACCACAGGCAGGATGCATATACTCATATCCACCAGCCTGCCCAGATATGGAGGTTTGACTATTGCTGGTCTCTTCTCTAAATGAACAAGTGATAGGAAAAGAGGAAATGGCTTCAAGTTGCACCAGAGAAGGTGCAGGTTGGATATTAGGAAGATTTTTGTCACCAACAGAGTTGTCCAGCCCTGGAACAGGCTGCCCAATGAAGCAGTGGAGTCTCCATCCCTGAAGGGGTTTAAGTCGTGTAGGTGTGATGCTGAGGGACATGGTTTGGTGGTGACATGGTGGTATTGGGTTAACAGCAGGGCTTTATGAGCTTAAAGATCTTTCCCATGATAAACCTCCTCCTTTTCCAACCTAAACCTCCTCTTTAGTTGGAAAAAAGAGGAGGCTGAGGGGAGACCTCACTGCTGTCTGCAACTACCTGAAAGGACATTGTGGAGAGGCTGCTGCTGGTCTCATCTCACAGGTCATTGGAGACAGAACAAGGGGGAATGACCTCAAGCTGAGACTGGGGAGGTTTAGATTGGACATTAGGAAAAAGTTTTCTACAGAGAGAGTGGTCAGGGACTGGAATGAGCTGCCCAGAGAGGTGGTGGAGTCACCCACCCTGGCTGTGTTTAAGGGTCATTTGGATGTGGTGCTTAGAGCTATGGTTTAAGGTGAATCTTGTAGAGTAGGGTTCTGGATTGGATTTGGTGATCCTGAGGGGCTTTGCCAACCTGCATGTTGCTGTGACTCTGTAAATTATTCTGTGCTGTCATGATGATGATCCTTGGTTTTCCATGCTGCTTGTGCTCCACAGCTTTGCCCTGCTGAAGAAATGGAGACCTTTTAACGTGGTATAAACCTCGAGGTTCCACATGAAAAGCTGTTTGATGTGGAGGTGGTTTTCCAAGGGCTCTGCAGCTCACTTGGAAGCCCCATGGGCTCTCTGAGTTATTACTGAATGACTTCTCACACCCAGTTTTTTGTACACCTTAAAGGAATGAGCTGCCCAAGGAGGTGGTGGAGTCACCAACCCTGGATGTGTTTAAGGGCAGTTTGAATGTGGTGCTTAGGGCTATGGTTTAAGGTGAATCTTGTGGAGTAAGGTTGTAGGATAGACTCGGGGATCTTGAGGGGCTTTGCCAAGCTGCATGTGTCTGTGATTCTGTGAAATGGAAACCCTCGCTGTTTCCCTCTGGTGGGGGAAAGGCCATTGGAAGGGGATTACTGATCTCTGCCCTTGAGGCACACACATCTCCTCCTCCTTTGCTTCCATCAAGCTGTCCTTAGCATGGGAATGCTGTGGACAAGTCCTAAGGAATGGTTTAGTTGGCAGTCCCCAGCTTGCTGACCTTTGCGCTGGCTGCAGGTATGAAACCATTGCAGGAACTGTGCAGCTCCAAGAGCAGATGCTCCCTTTCTTCAAAGAAAAGCCAACTCTTGGTGTAGTTTAGGCAGTAAACAGAAAATTAAAGCAGATAAAAGTCTTGAATCCCAGAAGGTTTGCAGCCCAGAAGGCGAATCATATCCTGGGCTGCATCAAAAGCAGTGTGGCCAGCAGAGCCAGGGAGGGGATTCTGCCACTGGGCTCTGCTCTGGTGAGGCCTCACCTGGAGCACTGCATCCAGTTCTGGAGCCCTCGTTATAGGAAGGACATGGACCTGATGGAGCAGGTACAGAGGAGGGCCATGAAAATGATCAGAGGGTTGGAGCAGCTCTGCGGTGAGGACAGGCTGAGAGAGCTGAGGGTGTTCGGCCTGGAGAGGAGGAGGCTCCAGGGGCACCTAATAGCAGCCTGCCAGGACCTGAAGGGGCCTACAGGAAGGGTGGAGAGAAGCTGTTTGCAAAGGCCTGCAGTGACAGGACAAGGGGCAGTGGCTTCAAGCTTGAGAAGAGCAGATTGAGATTGGATGTTAGGAACAAGTTCTTCACTGTGAGGGTGGTGGAGCACTGGAACAGGTTGCTCAGGGAGGTGATTGAGGCCTCCTCCCTGGAGACATTCAAGGTGAGGCTTGACAGGGCCCCGAGTTACCTGGGCTGGTGGGGACATCCAGCCTGTACCTCCCCTGGCACACCTTGAGCCTGTGTCCCCTTGTGCCTGCCTATCTGTGAAGGGTGCTGCACACCCAGATCTTTTACAACACCCAAATTCAAGAGTAGAAGTCATTTTAACAAGTATCAGGTAAAGATGGTAGTGTAACTACAGCCCTCAGTTCCTTGTTCAGGGAGACTGAGCCTGTCCCTTCAGAGGATCACACAGAACCACAGGGTGTTAGGGCTTGGAAGGGATGAAAAGAGTTGCTTGCTTGAGGCATTTGTGCCCCTCTGCTTTTTGATTGATGCATAGGCCACACATAGCCTGGGAAAGAGGAGGTTCTGGGCTGACCTCATTGCTGTCTACCTGAAAGGAGGCTATAGCCAGGTGAAGGTTGGGCTCTTCTCCCAGGCAACCAGCAATAGAACAAGGGGACAGAGTCTCAAGTTGTGCCAGGGGAGGTACAGGCTGGATGTTAGGAGGAAGTTGTTGGCAGAGAGAGTGATTGGCATTGGAATGGGCTGCCCAGGGAGGTGGTGGAACCATCCCTGGAGGTGCTCAAGCAAGCCTGGATGAGGCACTTAGTTCCATGGTCTGCTTCATTGTCTAGGGCTGGGTGCTAGGTTGGACTGGATGATCTTGGAGGTCTCTTCCAACCTGCTTGATTCTGTGATGTCCCTGCTGACTGCAGGGGGGCTGGACTGGATGACTTCTAGGGGTCCTTTCTGGCCCAGACCATTCTATGATTCTGTGATCCTATGTAGTGCCTGGCCTGGATTCTTTGCTTTGATGTTTGCTGATGACACCAAACTGGGTGGAGTGGCTGCCACAGCAGAAGGCTCTGCTGCCATTCAGCCAGACTGGGACAGGCTGGAGGGGTGGGCAGGGAGAAACTGAATGGAATTCAACAAGGGCAAGGGGAGAGTCTGGCACCTGGGAAAGAACAACCCCAGGGAGCAGGGTAGGCTGGGGACTGGCCTGTTGGAAGGCAGTGAAGGGGAAAAGGATTTGGGGGTCCTGGTTGATGGGAGGTTGATCATGAGCCAGCAGTGTGCTCTGGTGGCCAGGAGGGGCAATGCCATTCTGGGGTATATTAAAAGGGCTGTGCTTAGTAGGTTGAGAGAGGTTCTCCTGCCCTTTCACTCTGCCCTGGTGAAGCTACATCTGCAGTACTGTCTCCAGTTCTAGGCCCCTGAGTTCAAGAAGGACATACAACTGCTTCAGAGAGTCCATCACTGAACCTCAAAGACGACAAAGGGAGTGGAACATCTCAGTTACGAGGAGACCCTGAGGAACTGGGCCTGTGCTGCTTGGATTAGAGGAGACTGAGAGGTGACCTCATCAATATTTATCAAAGGTGAGTGTCAGGCTCTGCTGGGTGATGCCCAATGACAGGACAAAAGGCACTGGGTGGAAGNAAGCCTTCTCTTCTCCAGGCTGAAGAGCCCCAACTCTCTCAGCCTGTCCTCATAGCAGAGCTGCTGCAGCCCTCTGAGCATCTTCGTGGCTCTCCTCTGGACCCGCTCCAGCAGTTCCATGTCCTTCTTGTGTTGGGGGCTCCAGAACTGCACACAGTACTGCAGGTGGGGTCTGACGAGAGCGGAGTAAAGGGGAAGAAGCATAGGAAGTTTCATGTAAACCTGAGGAGGAATTTTTTTCCCTGTGAGGGTGACAGAACCCTGGAACAGGCTGCCCAGGGGGACTGTGGAGTCTCCTTCTCTGGGGATATTCAAAACTTGCCTGGATGTGTTCCAGTGTGATCTTCTCTAGGTGATCCTGCTCTGGCAGGGGTGCTGGACTGGATGAGCTGTGGAGGTCCCTTCCAGCCCCTGACATTCTGTGATTCTAGGGGTGAGCATCAGCTGGCCTTGTTGTGAAATAGCATTAACAAGACCACCTGAAACACAGTGACTCTGTAAGGCTCTATTTCTTTATAGTTCACATCAGTTTCTTTTTAAGCACTTAGAAGGTACCTCCACCACTACCACCACCTGACAGCAGCACTGGTTTCACCTGCTGAGCTAACCCAGTCCTTCTGGGGAGGGGTTTGTGCCGTTGCTTTTAAGTTGGCCAATTTAAAGCTAGGCTTTTGTCCTCTTTAAGGCATGGGATTAGTATGCTGGCTGGGTTGGATTTAATGATACATCCTCTTTTCTGTAGCCACAGAGGTAAGTATAATCAGGATCATAAATGAGGATAATCTAGCTTCATTGAGCTATTTCTTCCTTTTCTCTTTTGGTTCTGTTGTTTCCTGGAATTTAAAGGATGCTCTGCACCTGCACTGCTGAATGAGGATGGGCATTTGCAATTCTTTTTTTGTCTGAGCTTTTTCTTCTGTGCTGTGAATCACACTGCCAAATTCTTTATTCCTGTGTACTGTATCCATTTCTCCCTCTGCAGAGCACTTCCCTCATGTTTCCCTCTCTGAAGTTGCCTAAATGAGAATTCTCAATTCAACAGCAAGTTGCTGTTTCCAACACGGCCTCCTCTGGAATGCTGTGAGGAGTAAACACCACATTTCATGCTTTTGACACAAGATGAGTTGTTCAACAGCACAAGTTAATATCAGTAATGTCACCAGTCCAAGGCAGTGGTGGTTTTCTGTTCCTTTGGTGTCCTGTGTGCATGTAGGCAACCAGGAAAATGATTTGAAGTTCTGCTGGTCTGGGTATGCTCCTCCAGTGGCTTTATTCATGCTTGGCTAGAACAAGGCCATATTGCTTTGTGCTTTTTGGGTGTGAACTGTGGATTAGATTTATCAGTCTGGTGTTACTGTCCAATAACTGGAGCCCAGAACTAATATTAAGTGTTTATATTCCTAATAAATTGGGGTGTGTTAGTATTGAGCTACTTAGAATCATAGAATCAGTTGGGGTTGGAAGGGACCACAAGGAGCATCTAGTTCCTGCCATGGACAGGGACACCCTACCCTAGATCAGGCTGGCCAAAGCCTCATCCATCCTGGCCTTAAACACCTGGCTCTGGCCAGCCTGATCTAGTGTGATGTGTCCCTGGCCATGGCAGGGGGGTTGGAACTAGATGCTCTTTGTGGTCTCTTCCAATCTTGACTGATTCTATGATTCTACCTCCAGGGGTGGGGCCTCAACCACTTTCTTGGGCAACCTATTCCAGGCTTTCCCCACTCTCATGGTGAAGAACTTCCTCCTCGTGACCAGTCTTCTGGCTTCTGGCTTTTCAAGCAAGTACATGGAAAAGAAAACCCAACCCAGTGAATTTACAGTGAAGTAAATTCTCTTTCAGGAAGGATATTGCTCAAGGCATCTTTACTGTCTACAATAGAGCTTATTTCTTCACTCTTTTAAGCTTTATTCCACACCAAAAATCTGTACTGTGAAGCTCAGAGACAATAGGCAATAGGAGTAGAGAGAAAAAAAATGTTTCTAGTACCTTGGTAGTATCAATAGGTCTGGGAAAACTTCGTAGCTCTGTCTCTGCTTTTGTGTATTTCTTTCCAAAATTCATTTTGGAAATGAGGGAATCCTGTAGCCTCTTTTTCTTTACTTAATTTGTTCTTAAAGAGTATCTTCTGATAGACATGAAGTGAAATATGCAA
The DNA here is from genome assembly GCA_013400475.1 of Tricholaema leucomelas. NCBI lineage: Eukaryota > Metazoa > Chordata > Aves > Piciformes > Lybiidae > Tricholaema lacrymosa > Tricholaema leucomelas. The sequence continues at coordinate 73,165 of WAAF01001974.1, read as the reverse complement.
CTATATGCAGTGCTAGGGAAAAAATGATCTTCTCAGTGGTCTCTTACAAATTTAGCAGCTCTATGAGTTTCTGTCTCAGTGGTTATAGTTCCTTTTCCTCTCCTAAACGAGCATACACTGATAGGCTGGACTGAATGATCTTGGAGGTCTCTTCCAACCTGGTTGATTCTATGATTCCTATGCTAAAGGTTGGACTTGATGATCTTAAAAGTCTTTTCCAACTGAAATGGTTCTATGATTAGCCTGGAGGAGAGGAGGCTCAGGAGTGACCTCATTGATGTCTACAGCTAACTGAAGGGAGGTTGTAGCCAGGTGGGGTTGGTCTCTTCTCCCAGGCAACTAGCAACAGAACATGGGAACACAGACTCAAGTTGTGCTGGAGTAGGTCTAGGCTGGATGTTAGGAGGAAGTTGTTGGCGGAGAGAGTGATTGGCATTGGAATGGGCTGCCCAGGGAGGTGGTGGAGTCGTCTTCCCTGGAGGTGTTCAAGCAAAGCCTGGCTGAGGCACTTAGTGCCATGGTCTGGTTGACTGGATAGGGCTGGGTTCTAGGTTGTACTGGATGAGCTTGGAGGTCTTTTCCCTTCAGGCAGTTGTAGACATTGTGATTCATGAATATCTGGACAAGTGTTTTAACTGATTTATAGGCAGTAGCAAACATTTTCTAGCTTGTATTCCCTGCTTATGTTTGGAAGTGTATTTTTAGAGCTCTGAGGGATATGTGTTAATGGGAGTTTTATGTTGTGGGTGATGGTGGTGGTTGTTTTGTTGTTTTGGTTGGGTTTTGTCTTTTTTTTTTTTTTTTCTTTCTGAGATTCTGGGGCACAAGTTGGCAGCAGAAGGAAGGAAAATTTGCTCACTTCAGAAAGAGCTGACTTGTCTAAACTGCGGAAATGTAGCAGTCCTGATTAAGTTTTCAAAGTGACTGGGGCGGATTTAATAAGATTTAATGAAACATTTTACTAAGACAACCTATCACTTGATCATCTTAAAAAAAAAAATCTCCTTTCTCTCCCCTCAGTGAACTCATATCTTATTAAAAAAAATGCTTTCTTAACTCAAATTCCTCTTTTAATAAATTTTTTTTGCGGCTTCTTCTACCTCCCTGCTCGGTTATTTATTTTCAGCTGGAGTAAGATCAACAAAAGACTTCAACTTTGTAAGGCACTTCCCCAATAGATGATTTTTTGGTCATAAAATATTCTCTGCATGCCCCTTTAATAGGTGTTTGTCACTGAAGTGTGTGCTGTTTCAGGCAGAATGCTAAGTTATAGCCAGTTAGACACTTCCATGCTGAATTTGGAGATGCTTGTCCCTGACTTGTCCCAGCCCTGAGAGCTGCCTGACAGAAAAGGACCTGGGGGTGCTGGTTGCCAGCTGGCTGAACATGTATGTGGTCATGACACCTTGGGACGTGGTTTAATGGGACACAATGATGTCAGATTAATGGTTGGAACTGATGATTTTAGATGCCAACTCAAGTAATTTTATGATTGTAGTTGCTGCATACTGAGCTTTCTTACTCTATCCCAATCTCTGTGTGTATTTTTCTTTTGTTTTTTGTTTGTGTGTGTATGTGAAGCAAAGGAAAATGACAACACCAAACCCTAAAGCTCATTGGTGGTCTCTCTGTAACTTCTGGGCTCTTCTACCACTGTGTGTCCATGTAAACAGCTCAGGACCCACACTCCTTTCAAAGAAGCTGAGCATAGAGCCTCAGCTGAATACACTGAATCCAAACAGACCTTGATTAGAACAGTGATTTATCCTGAACAATCTCCATGCACTATGATCCACCTTGATAAAACAATCCAGGTGCAGCCATAGTTCGTGTAGAATCTTGTACCTGCCTGGCTCATGCCCAGTCACTGCAGTCAACAGCAGCAGTGTATGTCTTCTTCTCTCTTTTGGGTGACTTTTATGGACCCAAAGTTCAGTTAATCTTCACAACTTCAGAAGTAATCCAGAAAAACAATTTCCCTCATGTCCTGTGCTTTGCTCCCTGCCATATGGGGTCAGGAACACAGTATCATCTTGGATACAACTTCAGGGGTGAGTGGAGGTCGTCATCGTCATCATCATCCTTATGCTGAATCACAGAATGTCAGGGGCTGGAAGGGAACTTGCAAACTCATCCAATCTCAACCCCCTTGCCAGAGCAGGACCACCTAGAGCAGATCACACAGGAATGTGTTCAGTCAGGTCTTGTGGCTTTTCAGTATCTTAAGGGGGCTACAAGAAAGCTGGAGAGGGACTTTTTAGGGTGTCAGGTAGTGATAGGAGTGGGGAGAACAGAAGAAAGCTGGAAATGGGGAGATTCAGATTGGATGTTAGGAAGAAGTTCCTCAGAATGAGGGTGATGAGACCCTGGAAGGGGTTGCCCAGGGAGGTGATGGAAGCCTCATCTCTGGAGGTGTTTAAGACCAGGCTGGATGAGGCTTGAGACAGCCTAATATAGTGTGAAGTGTCCCTGCCTGTGGCAGGGGAGTTGGAACTAGATGATCCTTGTGGTCCCTTCCAACCTTGACTGATTCTATGTAGTCAATAGCATCTTTAACCTGCAATCTGAGTGTAATTTCTCTTCAAGGTTTCAGAGAGCAATGCATTCTTTTAAAGGCATGCACATTCTTACCAGCAGTAAGAACTGCTTACTGCTTACCATTGCCTCAGCAGCTAATTACTGCAGAGAGAACTCCAGCTTCCATCCTCAAAACGTGTCTGTTCAATACATTTGAAGTCAGAACAGGGCTCAGTTCATGTGGGTGTGTTTCAATTGGAAACTGAAGGTCGAAAGTCCTTTTTCCTTGCAGATACTAAACGTACTCTCTGCTCACAAAATCTGTGCAGCAAGTTCCCTCTGCACACATGTCAGCGAAATGCAGGCTGTTGGGGTTGGGTTTTTTTGTCATTTTATTACTCAAAAGGAGGAAAAAAAAAGAAAAAAATGATCTTTTTTAGACTCTTTCCAGTCGATGCTCCATGTTGTGACATGTCATGTAAAGCTGCATCTGTTACGCTGAAATAAGAACATAAGAGAGACACTTTGACATGACGAATCACAACACAACTTTAACAGCAGGAACATTTAAAAGGCAACACTGTTCCATTGTCAGTAACCCAGCCTTGAGAGGAGTGAGGTATTTAGCTGAGCTTCCAGCTTTACTGGAGCTGTGTTACTTCCCCAATGAATTCTTTCTGATAACACTGAGCCTGATCCAGCTGTTTTGAGAGGCAGCAAGTCCTGGCAACTTGGGAATGTTCACAGGCTCACAGGATGTTAAGGGTTGGAAGGGACTCAAGGAGATCACTGAGTCCAACCCCCCTGCTAGAGCAGGACCACAAAATCTAGCACAGATCACAGAGGAACACATCTAGACAGGCCTTGAATGTCTCCAGAGAAGAAGACTCCACAACCTCTCTGGGGAGCCTGTGCCAGGGCTCTGGGACCCTTCCAGTCAAGAAATTTCCCCTTGTGTTGAAGTGGAGCCTCCTGTGCTGCAGCTTCCATCCATTGCTCCTTGTCCTATCCCAGGGAGCAGTGAGCAGAGCCTGTCTCCCCCCCGACTCCCAGCCCTCAGATATTGACAAACATTTCTTAATTCCCCTCTCAGTCTTCTCCAGGCTAAACAGCCCCAGGTCCTTCAGCCTCTCTTCATCAGGCACTGCTCCAGTCCCCTAATCATCCTCGTAGCCCTCTTTTGCACCCTCTCCAGCAGATCCCTGTCTCTCTTAAACTGAGGAGCCCAAAAATGAAGGCAGCATTCGAGATGAGGTCTCACCAGGGCAGAGTAGAGGGAAAGGAGAACCTCCTTTGATCTGCTGGACACACTCTTCCTAATACACCCCAGGATCCCATTGGCCTTCTTGGTCAATACATTGCTGTGCCATGGGTATTATCCACCAGCACTCCCAGTTCCATCTCCACAGGGCTGCTCTCTTGTTGTTGAAGCTAAGGAAAGTTTTGCTTGAGTGAAGACCTCAGGATTGGTCCCAGGAGTTGCTCTTTATCTTTTTTTACTGCCTGTGAAGTATAAAATAGAGTCAGCTTAAGCCAGCAGACTTGTTATTTGACAGTTTATAAAATATTTTAGTATCTTTTTGGCAGTAGCAGTTCTGAACGTTGGCAAAATGTACACATTGCTTGCAGTTACAAAACCTTGTAATGAGTGTTTCCCACTGTAATGGCAGCGAGTTGAGCTTTGGATCAACCACTTAGACTTGTGAACTCTGACATGCATGGTAACTATGTCTCTGCAAAAAGAATTTTGTCAAGTAGTGGAGCTCCCACTAATAGCACATCCATCTTTCTGCAGACTATAAATCTTCAGAAAATTTCTATTACTCTGCAATTTGTCTGGCTTATGCTATTTATTAGCCATTTTATTCTGCTGCTTTAAGAAGTAATGTGATGTTCATTTTATTGCTGGTTCAATAAATTGTTAATTATAATGCAGTGATTGCTGCTGACGTGATTTAAAAGCCACATTAGCACTATAGCATTAAGTTTTAACTATTTTACCCTTCGATTCCCTGTTTATACAACAGTAAAAGGAAAATAGCCTGGGACTAATTTAAAAAATGAAGGTGCTGGTATCTATTGATCACATGATGGCCACAACAACCCCAAGCAGTGCTGCAGGCTGGGGACAGAGTGGCTGGAGAGCAGGCAGGCAGAGAGAGACCTGCGGGTGCTGGTGGATAGTAGCAGAAGATGAGGCAGCAGTGTGCCCAGGTGGGCAGGAGAGCCAATGGCATCCTGGGCTGGATCAGGAACACTGTGGCCAGGAGGACAAGGGAGGTTATTCTGCTCCTGTACTCAGCACTGGTCAGGCCACACCTTGAGTACTGTGTCCAGTTCTGGGCTCCTCAGTTCAAGAGAGATGTTGAGGTGCTGGAAGGTGTCCAGAGAAGGGCAACGAAGCTGGTGAGAGGCTTGGAACACAGCCCTGTGAGGAGAGGCTGAGGGAGCTGGGGGTGTGCAGCCTGTAGAAGAGGAGGCTCAGGGCAGACCTCATTGCTGTCTACAACTACCTGAAGGGAGGCTGTAGCCAGGTGGGGTTGGGCTCTTCTGCCAGGCAAGCAGCAACAGAACAAGGGGACACAGCCTCAAATTGCACCAGGGGAGGTCTAGGCTGGATGTTAGGAGGAAGTTGTTGACAGAGAGAGTGATTGGCATTGGAATGGGCTGCCCAGGGAGGTGTTGAAGAAAAGCCTGGCTGAGGCACTTAGTGCCATGGTCTGGTTGATTGTCTGGGGCTGGGTGCTAGGTTGGACTGAATGATCTTGGAGGTCTCTTCCAACCTTGTTGATTGTATGAGTCGATGATGCCTGAGAGGCAGTAGTGTTTGCTAGGATAGTAGGCTTAATAAAAAAACAAGGCAACAAAAACAAACATGACACCACACAATAGAATGAGAAAGAAAAATAACCCAAACCCATAGCCAACCTCACATTTCCATTTTGAATGATCATAACTTCTTTTATCTAATCATCCATCATTGATTTATAGGTAAGGTGGGACTGATTTTAAATAAAGATGAGCCTTTAGCCCTGGCCACGATAGAAAATTACAGATAGGAAGAGAAGTTTAACAGCCACTTAGCTTTGAGATTTCAGGCTTTGGGAGCAAAGATCTGAGCTAAAGGGACTGATAAAGCTTACTGAGCTGTCATAATGTACTTAAAATCCTATACTTGACTTAGTACTGCATGACATCTCAATACAAGAAATTAGGACATAAAAATAAAATTAGTCTAGGCCATATTAAGCAGATTTCAAAGTGGTAAACTAATTGGGCTGTTTTCAGCAAAGTCTCCTCAGGATCTAGGCATAGGCTAATGCATTTCCACAACTTGAGTAATGACCTGGAGTGAAAAAAAAAACCCAAACCTTTTCCTTTGAAGGCTTGTAGATCACACAAGAATTAGAGGAGTGGTGAAGAAAAGGAGCAGTCATTTATATAATAACCTAGGTTATTTTGGGAGAGAGACCCTTGTCATCAGAGTTTCCATGCTGCCTTTGTGTTGCCACATTTAGGTAAGCTTTATCCTGCCTTTACTATGACTACATTGTGAAATAGATGATCACAGGACTAGAGCATCTCTCTCCTATGAAGACTGAGAGAACTGGGAATGTTTAGTCTTGAGAGGGGAAGGCTGAGTGGGATCTGAGCAATGTAAGTATCTGAGTGTGTTTGTTTGAGGCTAAGTGGAATATTTTAGTGAGAGAAATTAGATGATAGGCTGTGAAAAGGGAGCAGTGGTGATGTCTGCTTCACTCATAGGGTTGCTGAGATGGATAAAAACAAGAACACAAACATAGAGAAGAGTGTGGGTCTCTGTCACAGCTGGTGTCTGTGCTGTCTCTCTTTTCTTCTGTGCCCAGGGAGGTGGTGGAGTCGCCATCCCTGGAGCTGTTCAAGGCAGGATTGGACGTGGCACTTGGTGAGCTCTGTGGTAACGGCTTGGACTTGATGATCTATGAGGTCTCTTCCAACCTTGGTGATACTGTGAGACTGTGTGATCTAATTCTTCTGCTTTTCTAACCTCCCCTTGCCAAACCTCACAGCTCATGTTGCACGTAAGGCAAAATCTGGGATAAGGTAGAGGGGTGGAAAGAAGGTGGAAGGGTGGTTGGGAGCCCCTCCTGGGGACTCTGGTTTCTGGGAGGGCTGTTGTGTTTCTGCATTACCTTTAACTTATATACTTCTGTCTATAGCTGTAAATATTGTAACTATCTGCTTGTGTATTGTGTTAAGCTGTAAATATAAAGCACCTCTTGTAATGAGGTGCCAAAAACTAAACACAACACTCAAGGTGTGGCCTCACCAGAGCAGAGTCAAAGTGGACAATCACCTCCCTGCTGCTGCTGAACACAGCATTTCTAATCTCAGCCAGGCTGCCACTGGCTTTCTTGGCCACCTGGGCACCTAGTGGAAGAGAGAAGACAGTCCTGAACTCATGAGCCTCTAGGAGTAGTTTGGGCATCTGCCTAAATAGCGCTACCCAGCACAAAAAGCTGAACAGCCTGTAAAAGAAAACATAGAAGAAGCAGTTAAAAAGGTAGAATGAAAAGCAACATCCCCAGATTAGAGGAAACATCCATTTTTTGCATGTAGGAAAGTCTGTCAAAAGAATAAGGAGAGCAGGGCATGAGCTGATAAAGCCAACAGCAGGAGCGTCTGCCGTGGCATTTGAGAAGCGCTCAAACTGTGACTTTGGAAATGGCAATTTACTGTTGGCTCTAAATGGTATGTATAAAGTTATCCACAAAGCCATAAGAGAAAAAAAAAGGAACTTCTAATGAACTGTGAAAGCAGATGCTTTATGCTGGAGAAGCACATTCTGCAGCCTGCAGATTATGATTTTGTTTTGGGCAATGCTGCAATGCGCTGGGTAATTGCGACTGGAGATGAAGGAGCAGTTTGTACCCTGAAGAGTTTATGCTGGGAGGAATATTCCTCTTCCTGGTTGGGAGGGGGTGAGGTGGGGTGCTCAACAGAAGCAGACTTATGGAAAAGAAGTTTGGTTTTGAGATTGGAAGAGCAGTTTAATATAGAATCATGGAATCAATTAGGCTGGAAGGGACCTCAAAGATCATCCAGTTCCAACCCCCTGCCATAGGCAGGGACACCTCCGACTAGAACAGGTTGCTCAAGGCCTCATCCAACCTGGCCTTGAACACCTCCAGGGAAGTTGTGGAGCACAGAATCACAGAATGTGAATTCTGTGGAATCCACAGAAGGTGAATTCTGTGAAAATGATTCTATGATCTGCCTGCAGTAGTCACGAGAGGCTGAAGTAAAGCAACACTGACAGCCGACAATGTAGTAAGCTTTGTACAGAAGGATGAAGTTTTGCTCATGAGAAACGTTTTGATCCTTAAAGCAAGAAAGTGGCAACACTCAAATGTTGCTTTGGCTTTAGTATATAAGGTTGAAGTATCACTGCACCAGAACTGACATTTTCTGGTGGGTTCTTGGAGTTTCCTTGGCACTCTGCTGTGGGTGACCCTGCTTTAGCAGGGGCATTGGGCTAGATAATCACCAGAGGACCCTTCCAACCCCTACCATTTTGGGTTTCTATAATTATTTATGACCCAAGCACACATATGAAATGATAGAGCAAGTAAAAAGAAACTGGTTTCAGGCTGAATTTATTGTAAAACTGGCAGAATAGTGAAAACCTGAAGTGGAGATAAATCATGAATTGTGAAAGGGACTGCAAGGGTTGAATTAGCTACAAAGAGTGCCACACAGAAATCTCTTCTGATTAATAAGACCAAGGGAAATGGTGCAAAACAGATCTATGGCATTCCATTTTGCCTTATGATTATGTATGATGTCATTACCAAACACTGGGATTTTTTGCATTAGGTGATTAGAGATCAAATGATCAGCTTAACTTTTTTTTCCAAACTTCAGCTTAATCTAGAGAATTTTAAATACCAGGGGTCTTGGGCTGCCACTGGGAGAAATCTGCAATTTGCCAGCAGGAGTAATTTATGAAAAGAAAAATTGAGGGGGGTTGGATTTAGGTGACCTTTAAGTGTCCCTTCTCCACCCAAACCATTCTGTTATTGTGCTAGTTTGAGCCTAGCTGGGATATTTTGGTGAGAGGAATTCACAGGCTCACAGGATGTTAGGGGTTAGAAGGGACCCAAGGAGATCATCGAGTCCAGTCCCCCGTGCCAGAGCAGGAGCGCACAATATAACACAGGTCACAGAGGAACACATCCAGACAGGCTTTGAAAGTCTGTACAGAAGGAGACTCCACAACCTCTCTAGGGAGCCTATTGCAGTGCTCTGTGACCCTTAGATGATAGGCTGTGAAAAGGAAACAGTGGTGATGGCTACTTGACTCGTAGGCTTAGAATCATACAATCAGTCAGGGTTGGAAGGGACCACAAGGGTCAGCTAGTTCCACCCGCCCTGCCAGGGGCAGAGACACCCTACCCTAGAGCAGGCTGCCCACAGCCTCATCCAGCCTGGCCTTAAACACCTCCAGAGATGAGGCTTCCACCACCTCTCTGGGCAACCCATTCCAGGGTCTCACCGCCCTCATGCTGAGGAACTTCTTCCTAACATCCAGTCTGAATCTACCCATTTCCAACTTTCTTCCATTCCCCCCACTCCTATGACTACCTGACACCCTAAAGAGTCCATCCAAGCTTTGGTTGTTACAACAGGAGGAAATCAAGTTGGGGTTTTGCTTCCCTGATTTAAAGGGAATGGAAGAGCTCTGTTGTGAGGAGAGCCTGAGTGAGCTGGGCTGTGCTTCTTGGAAAAGAAGAGACTGAGAGGTGACCTTATCAGTGTTTATCAATATGTAAGGGTGAATGCCAGGAAGCTGGAGCCAGGCTCTGCTGGGTGATGTCCAGTGACAGGACAAGGGGCACTGGGTGGAAGATGAGGCATAGGAAGTTACATGTAACTCTGAGGAGGAATTGTTTCCCTGTGAGGATGACAGAATCTTGGACCAGGCTGCCCAGGGGGAGTGTGGAGTCTCCCTCTCTGGAGATATTCAAGAGCTGCCTGGATGTGTTCCTGTGTGATCTGCTCTGGGTGATCCTGCTCTAGCAGGGGGTTGGACGGGATCAGCTGCGGAGGTCCCTTCCAGCCCCTGACATGCTGTCATTCTGATCTGGGTTGGAAGGGGCCTTAAAGATCACTTAGTTCCAAACCTCCTGCCATAGGCAGGGATACCTTCCATTAGCCCAAATTACTCAAGGTCTTGTTCCATCTGGCCTTGAACATCTCCTGGGAGGGGACATTCACAACCTTCCTGGGCAACTTGTTTCAGTATTTCACACCCTCACTGTAAAGAATTTCCTCCTAATCTCCAGGCTATATTTGTCCTCCTCAAGCTTGAATCCATTATCTCATCCTATCACTACAAGCCCTTGTAAAAAGCCTCTCCTCAGCTATCCTGTAGTCCCTTTCAGGTACTGAAGGCTTACAGTAGTTCTCCCCAGAGCTTTCACTTCTCCAGGCTGAACAGCCCCAGCTCTCTCAGCCTGTCTCCAATCCTCTGATCATCTTTGTGGCTTCCTCTTGACCAGCTCAAACAGATCCATGTCCTTGTTGTGCCGAGGACACCAGAACAGGATGCAGTACTCCAGCTGGGATCTCATGGGAGTGGAGTAGAGGAAGCATAAGGTAGGTTTGAAGAACAAGAGAGATTACGTAGCATAGAAAATCACAAGGAGATGTAAATATAATGATTTATAGACACAAAAAGCTAAGTAAAATAACAAATTGACATGAGCTGAAAAAAACTGAGAAGGAAACAATGTTCAGCACTGACTGCAAAATGGAATGTGTTGGACTAGCAAAAGAAAACTAAGAGATCTGAAAGTGAGACAGGCATTGCAAAGCCTAGAAAGGAAGGCTGGAGAGCTTGATTTGAAGTAGTTCCAGCTGAAGGAGGTCTGTGTGGCTAGGGCTGCATCATTAAAGTCTCATTAATTTTGCTTGATGCCAACACTTCTGGATAGATTGGAAGAACACAGACTGAGAATTCACGCAGGCAAGAGGGACAAGGTTAAAGAAATGATGATAGGAGGTTTTGAAAGCTCCAGGCCTATTTTTGATTCTTGCTGCAGCAGGGATATTTGCTTTCTTTTTTGCTGTACTTGAGTACTGGGCACTTCTATTTCTGGAGATGGCCCAAGAATGTCATTCAAACTATTTCAAAACTCAAGGGAAAAAAAAAATCTGGGTTTGAAAACTGAAAAAAAGATCAGTTTGCATTGCAATTTCACTTGTCTCTTGTTTCTGAAGTTGGTTTAGACATCTTTGATGAAAAGCAATTGATCAGAGAGGGTGATTGGCTTTGGAATGGGCTGCCCAGGGAGATGAGCCCTGTTCAGTGCCTTTATTGACGATCTCGATCAAGGGATTGAGTCCAACATCATTAAGTTTGCAGATGACACCAAGCTAGGAGCAGGTGTGGATCTGTTGGAAGGTAGGAGAGCCCTGCAGAGGGACGTGGACAGGATGGATGGGTGGACAGAGGCTAATGGGGTTGAACAAGGCTAAGTGCAGGGTTCTGCACTTTGGCCACAACAACCTCAAGCAGAGCTGCAGGCTGGGGACAGAGTGGCTGGGGAGCAGCCAGGCAGAGGGGGACTTGGGGGTGCTGATAGAGACTAGCTGAAGATGAAGCAGCAGTGTGCCCAGGTGGGCAGGAGAGCCAATGGCATCCTGGCCTGGCTCAGGAACAGTGTGGCCAGCAGGACAAGGGAGGTTATTCTGCCCCTGTGCTCAGCACTGCTCAGGCCACACCTTGAGTGGTGTGTCCAGTTCTGGGCTCCTCAGTTCAAGAGAGATGTTGAGGTGCTGGAAGGTGTCCAGAGAAGGGCAGCAAGGCTGGGGAGGGGCCTGGAGCACAGCCCTGTGAGGAGAGGCTGAGGGAGCTGGGGGTGTGCAGCCTGCAGAAGAGGAGGCTCAGGGCAGAGCTCATTGCTGTCTGCAGGTACCTGAAGGGAGGCTGTAGCCAGGTGGGGTTGGGCTCTTCTGCCAGGCAAGCAGCAACAGAATAAGGGGACACAGTCCCAAGCTGTGGCAGGGGAGGTCTAGGCTGGATGTTGGGAGGAAGTTGTTGGCAGAGAGAGTGATTGGCATTGGAATGGGCTGCCCAGGGAGGTGGTGGAGTCGCTGTCTCTGGAGGTGCTGAAGCAAAGCCTGGATGAGGCACTTAGTGCCATGGTCTGGTTGACTGTCTAGGACTGGGTGCTAGGTTGGACTGAATGAGCTTGAAGGTCTCTTCCAACCTGCTTGATTCTATGATTCCATGAATCACTTGAAAACTTAGAGGAAAGTCAACTTTCCAAATACCATGGTGCCTGCTGCCTGTTTGATTTTGCATTTTAGTGCTTGTAGCTTGTCTCATTTACTCATTTCATTCAGGTTTCATCCCATTTTTAATTTGTCTCTTGCATGTCACATTGAAGGGAAAAAAAAAAAAAAACCACCATGTATTGATGATTATTTTATGATATTCTACTTTGAAAAATTATTTTAATGTGTGTTACTATTTGCTAAATGAAATCTATACATAATGCATGCCTTGCTTCACTAGGGACTCTTCTTGATTTAAAATACTCAGTGAATATTTTAGGTGGCTACGTTGTCAGGAAGCTATATGAAAAAGAATATTGAAGGTGTTTTACTTACAGGTTAAGTGAGACTAAAACAGTATTCTCCTTTTAGTCATTGTGAGGATAAGTTATGAATTAACGACGCAAGGATGGAGGGGAAAGCATAGAGAGATAGAGGCAATAGAGCTGGGAGGCAGGATCATCTATGCCTAAATTGCTCGTGACAGATACTTGTCCAACTTGCTCTTTAAATCCTCGGTGATGGAGTTTCCACAATCTCTATAGGCTCTTTTTGTTAATATCTGATCAAAATCTCCTTCTCAGCACTTCAAGCCTGTTACTGTTTATTCTTTCTGAAGTGGACGTGGGGAGCAATTTCTTTGTCTCTACAGGTCACAGAATCACAGAATTTTAGAGGTTGGAAGGGTCATCCAGTCCAACCCCCTTGCCAAGGCAGGATCTCCTAGGGTAGTTCACACAGGAATGCATCCAGGTGGGTTTGGAAAGTCTGCAGAGAAGGAGACTCCATAACCTCTCTGGGCAGCCTGCTCCAGGGCTCTGGCACCCTCACTGCAAAGAAGTTTCTCTTCATGTTGAGGTGAAACCTTCTCTGTTCCAGTTTGTGTCCACTGCTCCTTGTCTTGTTACTTTGCCTTTTATGTGCAGACTTAGCACTGCTTTTTCTTTCCTTTAGGTTACACCATCTCAATTTTTGTCAGTTTTATCCAGATCATCTTTTTCAGGCCAAGCAGCCTTTTGTTTCTTATCTGGCTGGATGAGCTTGGAGGTCTCTTCCAACCTGGTTGATTCTATGATTCTATGATCTGAAGAGTTAAGGCAAAAGAAGGTATAATGTAAAAATGAGCATTTCTTGTGCCAGGCAAATACTGAAGCCACGAACAATCAGATGTACTATTCAGTGTGCTTCTATTAGAGGTTTCTTTCTGTAGGCATGTTTAATCATTTTTGTTAGCCTTTGCCCTGAGTACACAGGGTCCAGCATCATACTCCACTTTGTCTATCAATCATATGGGATGGGTATGACCTAATTTGAAACTAGGAGTAGTATTTTACCCTTAAAACTGTTGATTCTATCAATAAACTCAATGTTGGAAAACCTTGAATCACAGAATGTCAGGGGCTGGAAGTGACCTTGAAAGTTCATCCCTCTGCAGAGCAGAATCACCTAGAGCAGATCACACAGGAACACATCCAGACAGGATTTGAATATCTTCAGAGAGGGAGATTGCACACCTGCCCTGGGCAGCCTGTGCCAGTGTTGGGAATCATTGAATGGTTTGGGTTGGAAAAGACCTCTAGAAGTCATCTATTCAAAACCCCTGCAGTGAGCAGGTACACCTTCAACAACAGAATCCCAGGATGGTGGGGGTTGGAAGGCACCTCTGGAACACAAACCCTATGAGGAGAGGCTGAGGGAGCTGGGGTTGTTTAGCCTGGAGAAGAGGAGGCTCAGGGCAGACCTCATTGCTGTCTACAACTACCTGAAGGGAGGCTGTAGCCAGGTGGGATTGGTCTCTTCTGCCAGGCAAGCAGCAACAGAAGAAGGGGACACAGTCTCAAGTTGTGCCAGGGGAAGTATAGGCTGGATGTTAGGAGGAAGTTGTTGGCAGAGAGAGTGATTGGCTTTGGAATGGGCTGCCCAGGGAGGTGGTGGAGTTGCTGTCCCTGGGGGTGTTCAGGAAAAGCCTGGCTGAGGCACTGAGTGCCATGGTCTGGTTGATTGTCTAGGGCTGGGTGCTAGGTTGGGCTGGATGATCTTGGAGGTCTCTTCCAACCTTGTTGATTCTATTCTATTCTAAATCATGTAGTCATCTAGACTTTTAAGAAGGAGACTTTTGTGTTGAGAATGGTGAGACACTGGCCCAGCTTGCCCAGAGGTGGTAGATGCTCCATTCCTGGAACCATTCTAGGTTAGGTTGCATGGGGCTCAGAGCAACCTACTCTAGTATGGGTAGATTCAGGCTTCATGTTAGGAAGAAGCTCTTCACAATGAGGGTATTGGGATGGTGGAATGGGCTGCCCAGGGAGGAGGAGGAGTTGCTGTCCCTGGAGGTGTTCAAAAAAATACTGGCTGAGGCACTTAGTGCCATGGTCTGGTTGATTGGACAGGGCTGGGTGCTAGGTTGGACTGGATGAGCTTGGAGGTCTCTTCCAACCTGGTTGATTCTATGATTCTAAGGCCAGGCTGGATGAGGCTCTGGACAGCATGATCCAGTGTGAGGTGTCCCTGCCCATGGCAGGGGGTTTGGAACTAGATGGTCTTTGTGACCTTCCAACTGTGACTGATTCTGTGATTCTAGTTACAGATGTCCCTGCTGAGTGCAAGGATTTGGACTAGATGACCTTTAAAAGTTCCTTCCAACCCAAACCACTCTGTGATTCTGTGACAGTGATTTCCAGAAGTGCACACAACAAACTGGACAGTTACTCTCTTTTATTTTGCAAACTTGAGCCTTCTGTCTCTCAGCAAACGTGTTACTTGATTAAGGAAACCCAGCTTCTGGGACACAAAGGCCCTGCAGCATGCTCTTGGGCTGGCAGGGAGCAGAGTTTGACTTCCCAACCGCAGGCAAATTCATCTCCTGATGCAAGGGGATGTTCTCCCCTCTCCACAGTCAACACAGCTTAAAATTGAATCCTCAAAAATCTGTTTACTCATCATTTTAGTCCTCCTTGAGCATGCCCAAGTCAAAAATAGATTATCCCCCCGGATAGGATTTGCCTTATCTGACTTCTGGTGTTTGCAACGCAGCCTTCTACAGCAAAGCTAATCACCCAACTGCCCTTTGAGTCAAGGAGAGAAATGGGCACTCCCCAAGCATGCTTCCCATCAGCTGTGGCTGAGATTGCCTCTTACACTCCCAGCTTTGGTTGTTACAACAGGAGGAAATCAGGTTGGGGTTTTGCTTCCCTGATTTAAAGCAGATTTGCAGGCATCTGCGGACTTGCTGCGCTTCATTTGACTTACCCAGTGTAGGAACCTGAATGTTGTTGAACGTATAAGAACAAAAAAAATGAGCAAAATGGTCTTGATCCAGGAGTCAAAGATTGTACAATGGAGTTTTTTCACCAAAAAACCCTCAGTGCACTGTTCCCATGTCTGTATCAGAAACAGTGTGGCCAGCAGGAAAAGGGAGATTATTCTTCACTTGTACTCAGTACTGCTCAGGCCACAGCTTGAGTCCTGTGTCTAGTTCTGGCCTTCTCAGTTCCAGGGAGATGTTGAGATACTGGAATGTGTCCAGAGAAGTGTACCAAGGCTGGTGAGGGGCCTGGAACACAACTCTGTGAGGAGAGGCTGAGGGAGCTGGGGTGTGCAGCCTGCAGAAGATGAGGCTCAGGGTGGACCTCATTGCTGTCTGCAGCTACCTGAAGGGAGGCTGTAGCCAGGTGGGGTTGGTCTCTTCTGCCAGGCAGCCAGCACCAGAAGAAGGGGACACAGTCTCCTGTTGTGCCAGGGAAGGTCTAGGCTGGATGTTAGGAGGAAGTTGTTGGCAGAGAGAGTGATTGGCATTGGAATGGGCTGCTCAAGGAGGTGGTGGAGTTCCCATCCCTGGAAGTGTTCAAGAGAAGCCTGGATGAGGCACTTAGTGCCATGGTCTGGTTGATTGGACAGGGCTGGGTGCTAGGTTGGACTGGTTAAGCTTGGAGGTCTCTTCCAAGCTGATTGATTCTATGATTTGGTGACCTTGTACATAACAGGCAGCTTTTAACACCAAATGCCACTGGAATGCAGCAATAACTGAAGCTCAGTGAAGTTCCTCCTGTACAAATAATTCCTGAGAGGGTGCAGAAAGTGCTTTATCTTAGGAGAAGTGACCAGAAACCTAGGCTGAAGCTGGAGAAGCTATGCTCTTGCAGTGCAAAAACGTTTTGGACGTGATCATAGAATCATCTTGGTTGGAAAAGACCTTTAAGGTCCAACCATTACCGAAATCTACCTCATGCTAAACCACATCCCTCAGCACCGCACCTCTGCCCATCCAGGGATCGGGATTTAACCACCTCCCTGGGGAGCCTGTTCCAGTGTTTGAGAACCCTTTCAGTGATGTGGTCCTCTGTTTTGCTCTTTAGGGCAGGTTGTGAACAGAATGAATCCCTTGGCCACTGAGAGCATATAGAATCATAGAATGGTTTAGAATCATAGAATCATGGAATCAACCAGGTTGGAAGAGACTTCCAAGCTCATCCAGTCCAACCTAGCACCCAGCCCTGTCCAGTCAACCAGATCATGGCACTAAGTGCCTCATTCAGGCTTTGCTTAAACACCTCCAGGGATGGTGACTCCACCACCTCCCTGGGCAGCCCATTCCAATGCAAATCACTCTCTCTGCTAACAACTTCTTCCTAACATCCAGCCTAGACTTCCCCTGGCACAACTTGAGTCTGTGTCCCCTTGTTCTCTTGCTGGTTGTCTGGGAAAAGAGACCAACCCCCTACCCTACTACAAACTCCCTTCAGGTAGTTGTAGCCAGCAATGAGGTCACCCCTGAGCCTTTAGGTTGGAATGGACCTCAAAGCTCATCCAGTCCCTGCCATAAGGAGGGACATCTAACACTAGGGTAGGTCACTCAAGGTCTCATCCAACCTGGCCTTAAACATGTCCAGAGAGGGAGCAGGCACAGCCTCCCTGGGCGACCTGTGCCAGTATCTCACCATTCTCACTGGAAAGAACCCTTTCCTAGCATCTGGTTTGAATCTCTCCTCTGCCAGCTTAAACCCATTACTCCTTGTCCTGTCAATACAAGACCTTGTCAGTAGTCCCTCCCCAGCCTTCCTGTAGCCCCCTTCAGATACTGGAAGGCCACTACCAGTTCTCCTCAAAGCCTTCTCTTCTCCAGGCTGTAGAGCCCCAACTCTAGTAGCCCGTCCTCATAGCAGAGGTGCTGTGGCCCTCCTCTGGACTTGCTGCAACAGTTCCACACTCACATCAGCTTCTTATTTCAGTGCCAAAACCTTCAGCACACCCACATTTAATTGTCTGATCCTAGCTAATGAGAAACGTTGCTATTGTGATTTAAATGCAGTTTCTTCAGCTGGGTGGTAAAAATGAAGGGAAAAAAAAAAACCATTTCATGCAAAACCAGAAATGCCTTTGTGAAGCTTGTCAAAGTGTCTTTGACCCTCAAAGGTTTGTCCATTTATCATAAGTGGCTTTGTTAACACACATCATCAGCAGCACTTAGACCTGCGTCTGCTTTAATGCTTTATTCAAAGCTGTAGTGCAACCAAAATGACAATAGGCTATAAATACTTTATAAGACATCTATTGTCATCTATTTATCATTTATAACACGCAACAAAAGCATCATCAAATATTTAGCCTGCCTGTGTAGGTAGCATTTTGTACATTAGTGCCGCGCATTCGGGATGCAGAGCTCATCTCTGGCTCACTGGCAGGTAACCTGCGGAGAAGGAAGGAATGTGAGGCTTGTGCTCAAGGAGTGGCTGAAGGAAATGAGGTTGTTCAATCTGGAGAAAAAGAGGCTCAGGGGAGACCTTCTGGCTCTTTCCAGTTCCCTGAAGGGAGCTTGAAGCCGTGTTTGGGGCAGTCTCTTTCCCACGTACAAAGTGATAGGACAAGGGAAAATGGCCTTGTGTTGCACCGGGGGAGGTTTAGGTTGGACATCAGGAATGATTTCTTCCCCAAAAGGGTTGTCAAAGCCTGGAACAGGCTGCACAGGGCAGTGGTGGAGTCCCTATCCCTGGAGGAATTGAAAAGCCCTGGAGATATGGTGCTGAGTGACACAGTTCAGTGGTGACCTGACAGTGCTGGACCATCACAGAGTACACTAGTTTGGAAGGGTCCTCTGGGGTCACCTAGTGCAACCCCCTGCAGTAAGTAGGCTCATCTCCAACTGGAACAGCTTGCTCAGAGCCCCATCAAGCTTGATCTTGAACATCCCCAAGGATGGCGCCTCCATTACATTCCTGGGCAACCTGTTCCAGTGTTCCACCACCCTCCAAGTAAAGAATGATTTGGCTCAATAATCTTCAAGGATGATTTTAGGATAGAGAATCCTGCTGTGACAGTGACATCTGTCTGTCATTTATCCTGGCCTGGCTCAGGAACAGCATGGCCAGTAGGATAAGGGAGGTTATTGTGCCCCTGGACTCAGCACTGCTCAGGCCACACCTTGAGTGCTGTGTCCAGTTCTGGGCCCCTCAATTCAAGAGAGATGTTGAGGTGCTGGAAGGTGCCCACAGGAGGGCGACAAAGCTGGTGAGGGGCCTGGAGCACAGCCCTGTGAGGAGAGGCTGAGGGAGCTGGGGGTGTGCAGCCTGCAGAAGAGGAGGCTCAGGGCAGACCTCATTGCTGTCTACAACTCCCTGAAGGGAGGCTGTAACCAGCTGGGGTTGGTCTCTTCTGCCAGGCAAGCAGTGAGAGAACAAGGGGACACAGCCTCAAGCTGTGCCAGGGGAGGTCTAGGCTGGATGTTAAGAGGAAGTTGTTGGCAGAGAGAGTGATTTGCATTGGAATGGGCTGCCCAGGGAGGTGGTGGAGTTGCCATCCCTGGAGGTGCTGAAGCAAAACTTGGCTGAGGCACTTAGTGCCATGGTCTGGTTGATCGTCTGGGGCTGAGTGCTAGGTTGGAGTGGATGAGCTTGGAGGTCTTTTCCAACCTGCTTGATTCTATGATTCTATGATCTCCAGGTGGAGGGGAGAAGGAGAAATGGGAGGGGGAGTTGGTTTCACCTCAACCATTGCAGAGACAGGAGGGAAGGTCTGTGTGAAGGATGAGATGTAAGAATGCTGTCTATCAAGAGGCACACTCTGTTTGAAAGCTGCCATGGACCAATCCTGCTCCATGCAGGGTGCTGGTGCAGCTCTTCTGCTTGCACAGCAGCCACCAGCCTTGGCTCTGGCTTCATGTTAGGGCATTGCTGTCACAGAAGTACACCCTGGGGCTGCTTTGGGAAGCAAAATTCAGGTGCTGTTTGGTCAGGAGAGACAAATAACATTTGACTGCTTTCTGGGTTTTTTTTTCATTCTCTTTGGCTCTGCAGCTGTTTCTTATTCCCTGTGTGAGATGTGGTACCAAAGCATTTCTCTCCTCTAGAGGGAAAAAAACCCAACAACCCAGCAACTACTGTTATATTTTTTTTCATTACAGCTTAAACATTTTCTATTTTAAAAGGAGAAGAGGGGGAAAAAAAAAGACAATTTGCTTGATCTGATTTCTGATGCATTTTGCTCTGTGTTATGCAGTCCCATATTTTCTTTCTCTCTAGGAAATTTGATACATTACTTTAAGTTAACTACATACAAGAGAATACTAAATAAATTCACTTTATGTGCTTCTCTAATTAGTTTTCAGTCATGTAATTCTCTTCAATATAGAGTTGAGAAATCCCCAAGTCTACCTTGATGTAGTTAGTGTCACATACACTGATCATGTGAAATTGAATTTGAATTTACTACTAATATTTAAACACAAAAGCTGACTTGAACCATATTTCCCCCTTGGATATAGATGTCACTGCTCCCTGTAATGAGCAGCATTATGTTGAATACTTAAGCCAAGAACAACCAAGTTACAGGAACAGGACATTAATCTTGAGGGAACTGTTGAATTTCATGCTTTAGACAATGCAGTGTCTGAGCATTACCCCTTGCAGCTTTAATTACTCAGGACAACACTTTTGCAGTGCCTGTTGCTGGGAGTAGGTTTTGTTAAGATGGAGTGGAAATACAGAACTGGGTGGAGTGACTGCATGCACCAAGTTTTGGAAGCATAGAATGGTTTAGGTTGGAAAGGACCTCAAAGATCAGCCAGTTCCAACCCTCTGCCATAGGCAGGGACACATCCCACTTGAACACTTTGCTCAAGGTCTCATCCAACCTGGCCTTGAACGCCTCCAGGGAGGTTGTGGAATGTGATCTCTGATCACATTTTGTGATTCTGTCATCCCCAACCTCCCTGGGCAACCTGTTCGAGTGTCTCAAGTGGCCTTGAACACCTCCAGCTCATCCAGTTCCAACCCCTTGCCATAGGCAGAGACACCTCTCACTAGAACAGGTCGCTCAAGGTCTCATCCAACCTGGCCTTGAACACCTTCAGGGAGGTTGTGGATGACAGAATCACAGAATGTAAATACTTTGCAGTGCAGACATTCTCAGGTCTGTTAGAATTTGGTGTTTGCTGATCACTCTGTCTAGAAAGATTTAGAGGAAAACCGAAATGAAGATAGAGAAGGAGAAATCAGAACTCAGGAATTTCTCTGCTGAATCTCTTTGAAATGGTTTAGGAGAAGCAGATGAAATTTGAGTCCTTCAAAGTATACATGAAAAGGATGACTGACACCCAAAGACACACAATGAAGATGCAATGAAACATTCTGTGGTTCTGTCCTCTCCAACCTCCCTGGAGGTGTTCAAGGCCAGGTTGGATGAGACCTTGAGTGAAATGCTCTAGTGGGAGGTGTCCTTGCCTAAGGCAGGAGGTTGGAACTGGCTGATCTTTGAGGTCCCTTCCAACCTAAGTCATTCTGTGACTCTCTTTTAATGAGCTCCTTAGACTCTCTTTTCCAGCCTGCCAAGAAACACTGAAATGCCTGAATCTCAAAGCTTCAAGTCCTTTTTTTTTTCTTCCCCAAACAACAGTCACAGGGAGGAAAATGAAGGGTTTTGTGTTAATGACTCATATTAGTCCTCCTTGGTGGTCCAAAGAGATGGATTATATATTTTATTATATATATATATAT
>WAAF01001974.1:18909-52300 GCA_013400475.1 Tricholaema leucomelas | reverse complement strand
CTAAATTTCTTCCAAAGGCCTGTCACAGGGCTGCTTTTCTGATTGCTGGTTTTTGCTGTTACAAATGTCACTCTCTGGCTTCTCTCTCCTCTCCCCATAGAATCTTTAAAACTAGAGACAGGGGGAAAGAAAAAAAGAAAGTGTTATATACCTGTCATTTAGAGCAGCTAGAACAAAGGTCGCTAGAAAATACATTCCTGGTTTGAAGAGGCTTCCCTGCTGATATTGTTTATCAGAAAATGGCAAGTTTTTGTTCCTAATGGACTGAAATTTAAATAAAATCTGACTCTGGAAATAAAAGCAGCCATTAGGCTCAAATAAAATTATATATTTTTATAGGAGAAATTGAATTAAAATGCTGGTTTCCTTTGGTTAAATTCTTTTACATAAGGAAATGAATAAAGGAGAGAGAGCAGAATAGAATGAGGCAGAAAGCTGATTGTTGAAGTAAGCTTTTTAAAAATCAATAATCTCTTGTAATTTATATTTTTGAAAGGGAAGGGGGGGGGAAAAGAAGGGAAAGAGAACAACTTTGAGCAGGCTTCCATACAATATCTTGAATTATGGCTACATTTCTGTGTTTCCTTTCATTAGGGGTTGAGCTAGGGGTTAAACAGTGGATCTTATCAGGCTGTGGCTTGACATAGATAGAATCAACCAAGTTGGAAGAGACCTCCAAAATCATCCAGTCCAACCTAGCACCCAGTCAACCAGACTATGGCACTAAGTGCCTCAGCCAGGCTTTGCTTGAACACCTCCAGGGACGTTGACTCCACCACCTCCCTGGGCAGCCCATTCCAATGCCAATCACTCTCTCTGCCAACAACTTCCCCCTAACATCCAGCCTAGACCTCCCCTGGCACAACTTGAGACTGTGTCCCATTGTTCTGTTGCTGGGTGCCTGGGAGAAGAGACCAACCCCACCTGGCTTCAGCCTCCCTTCAGGTAGTTGCAGACAGCAATGAGGTCTGCCTTGAGCCTTCTCTTCTGCAGGCTGCACACCCCCAGCTTCCTCAGCTTCTCCTCATAGGGTTTGTGTTCCAGGCCCTTCACCAGCCTTGTTGCCCTTTGGGTTATAAGGGACTGGAGCACTGCCTGATGAGGAGAGGCTGAGGGACCTTGGGGCTTTTAAGTTATAGAATGATATATGATTGGACAGGGCTGAGCAATAGGTTAGAGTGGATGATATGGGAGGTCTCTTCCAACCTGGTTGATTCTATGATTCTTGCTGTTTTGAGGTCTTCAGAGCTGAATGCAGGACTTCAGGTGAGGTCTTACCCAGAGCTACACTGGTAGAATGCCCTTTCTGGACCTACTGGCCATGCTGCTTTTGATGCAGCCCAGGATGTGCTTGATCTGGACCTATAAAGCAGCTTGCAATCCCTAAACTATTAATTAAATTGAAAGGGGAGATCAAAGTTGTATGAAAACCTTACAATAAGCTCAGAAGCCTGTTCAAAGGCAAGTCAGGACTCTGCTTCTGGGTGCAATTCATAGATTCCCTGCTAGAAGCATGAAGCATTCCTGGACCAGAGGTCCTGAGCAGGCATGGTGTTTTTTTCCTCTCTGAGGTGTCTGGCCTCTAAGTGACAATACATTAGAAGGAAAATCCTGGGATATTGTAAATCTTAGTTCAGGTTTGAAGAAAAAAAAAAGGAGGAAAAAGTAAAATAAAATCAAAACAAGCTCCAAACAAATTCCAAGACATAGATTCATGAGATGTCCTCTCCAAATTATGACTCTTTCCCAAGTGCAACATTGCCTGCTGAGCTGGAGGATGGAGCAGGTGTGTGAGCACAAAAATGTGAGTCTCTGTGCAGCTTTGTGGTACAACAGGGAGAATGAGACATTTTTTTTTTTCATTAGACCTTGGTTTTCCTACCTGTAAAGTTGGCAACAAGGCAGACTGGATGTGAGCAAAACCTTGTTAATCCCCACAGAAATCTCTGCCCTCCCTGGGTGTCAGAAGGGTTGTAATTATTGTCCTCTTCAAACAATGTCTGGGGAGATGTGCTAGGAGATGTTTTCAAACTGCTTTGAAGATGAAAATGTCTCAATATTCTTATTATTGTTATTATTACAGCTGTCCACAGTGATTACTGTCATCACACAGCACCTTTCTGACATGTCCCTAATGAAAAAATACCTTCTGGGCTGGGAAGGGCTGCAAATAATTCATCTGCCCCACAGTGACACACATACAGGACCTGATCTATGTCAAATTGAGCCACGGTGTAGAGGTTGTTGGGGCTGGGCTGGACTCAGCTCTGCTTTTTCCAGGAAGAATGGAATGACACCAAGCTGCATGGCACAGTTGACTTGCTACAGGGCAGGGATACTATCCAGAGGGACCTGGACAGGCTGGAGAGGTGTGCCCAGGCCAACCTCATTATATTCAACAAGTGTAAGGTCCTGCACCTAGGTGGGCACAATCCCAAACACTAATCCAGGCTGGGTGGGGAATGGCTGAGAGCAGCCCTGAGGAAAAGGACCTGGGGGTCTGGGGTGAGGAAAAGCTCAACATGAGCCTGCAGTGTGAGTGCAGCCCAGACAGCAACCCTGTGCTGGGCTGCAGCAAGAGCAGTGTGGGCAGCAGGGCAAGGGAGGGGATTCTGCCCCTTGGCTCTGCTCTCCTCAGACTCCACCTGGAGTCCTGTGTGCAGTTCTGGAGCCCCAACACAAGAAGGACATGGAAGTGTTGGAGTGTGTCCAGAGGAGGCCACGAAGATGCTCAAAGGGCTGCAGGAGCTCTGCTATGAAGGCAGGCTGAGAGTTGGGGCTCTGCAGCCTGGAGAAGAGAAGGCTTTGAGGAGACCTTGGAGTGGCCTTTCAGTATCTGAAGGAGGCTACAGGAGGCTGGGGAGGGACTACTGACAAGGTCTTGTAGTGACAGGATGAGGAGGAATGGGTTTAAAGTGGCAGAGGGGAGGTTGAAACTGAATGTTAGGAAAAGGTTCTTTGCAGTGAGGGTGGTGAGACATTGACACAGGTTGCCCAGGGAGGTTGTGGATGACAGAATCAGAGAGTCTTTGATCACATTCTGTGCTTCTGTCCTCCACAACCTCCCTGGAGGTTTTCAAGGCCAGATTGGATGAGGCCTTGAGCAACCTGTTCTAGAGGGAGGTGTCCCTGCCTATGGCAGGAGGTTGGAACTGGCTGATCTTTGAGGTCCCGTCCAGCCTAAACCATTCTATGAGATCTCTGGGCTTTCTTCTTTTCTATTCTTTTTTTTCTTTTCCCACCCATTTGCCATCCATTGTGTCTGTGGGGTGCTGGAGTTGAGTTTCTGCTCTAGTACAGCAGAAGTGTAGGCACTTGTCATGCTGTCTGTGCTGGTGTGAAGCTAATTGCAATGTTTTGATGAGAGAAATCAGATCACTGGCTGTGAGAAGGAAATAACAGTGATGTCTACATTACACATTAGGTTTGCTTAGGGTTATAAAAGCAAGAAACAAGTCACTGTTCCTGGAGGTGTTTAAGAGAAGCTTGGATGGGGCACTCAGTGCCATGGTCTAGTTGATTGGACAGGGCTGGGTGCTAGGTTGGACTGGATGAGCTTGGAGGTTTTTTCTAACCTGCTTGATTCTATGATTCTGTTCTATGAGACAATAACAATGATAGTCTCTGTCTGTTGTCTGCTTTACTATCTCTGGCTGAACCTATGTAACTCCAGCTAATCATTCTTCTTCTAACATGTCTTGCTGACCTTTCACAGCTTACCTTGCATGTAAGGGAAATCCTAAGATAAGGGAGAGGGGTTGGAAAGGAGGGGGAAGAAGGGGAGTTGGTTTGAAAGCTCTCCTCGGCAGCTCGACTGGTTGGGAGAGGTTTTGTTTCTGTGTATTACTTTTAACTTGTCTATTACCCTGTATTACTTGTGTATATATACCCTACCCTAGAGCAGCCTGGCCAGAGCCTCATCCAGCCTGGCCTTAAACACCTCCAGGGATGGGGCCTCACCCACCTCCCTGGGCAACCCATTCCAGGCTCTCACCACTCTCATGCTGAACAACTTCCTTCTCACATCCAATGTGAACCTCCTCACCTCCAGCTTTGCTCCGTTCCCCCTAGTCCTGCACTCCCTGATAGCCTAAAAAGTCCCTCCCCAGCTTTTTTTGTAGGCCCCCTTCAATTACAGACCTCCAGCTAGACTCTGTCCCATTGACCCCAATATCTGTATATGTTGTATATGTAGATACGCTTGGAAATTGTGCCCTGCTATGAATACAGCTTCATTCCTTAACCTCCAACCAGCTGAGTTAGCCTAGTTAATTCCTAGCCATGTGTATGGGGTAAGGAATTCCCAAACCTGCACACAGTCACACCAGAGGCTGGCTGTGCCTTTCTCCAGTGGTGCAGAAATGTGGAGTGAAGCAAGGAACTTGTTACACCCACACTGGTTCCTGTAGCAAAGTGTAAGGTTGTAGCCAGGTGGGGATTGATCTCTTCTCCCAGACAACCAGCAATAGAACAAGGGAACACAGTCTCAAGTTGTGCCAGGGGAGTTATAGGCTGGATGTCAGGAGGAAGTTGTTGGCAGAGAGAGTGATTGGCATTGGAATGGGCTGCCCAGGGAGGTGGTGGAGTCGCCATCCCTGGAGGTGTTGAAGAAAAGTCTGGATGGGGCACTTAGTGCCATGGTCTGGTTGATTGTCTAGGTCTGGGTGCTAGGTTGGCCTGGATGAGCTTGGAGGTCTCTTCCAACCAGGTTGATTCTATGATTCTGTGAATATCACATGAGGCTTTACATTATGGCTGTTTGCTTTTTTATAGGATCATTTTGCTTGGAAAAGACCTGTGAGATTGTTGAGTCCAACCTTGTTCTTTTGGCTGGCTGAGGTTGTGGTTTAACAACTGGTTTGGCTGGTTTGGTGCCAAGTGAAGTCTGAGTCAAAGTTTAAGGCTGTGAAGATGAATATAGAATCCAAGGTCTGCATTTAGGCATCCAAGGTGAAGTCAAATGATCCTCCCAGAGCACCACCAAAATGAACAGATGTGTAAAACATGCTGCACCTTTCCAGCTTGTCTCAATTGCATTCAGAATATAGGGTTTCAAGCCAAATTTTAGCAAGTTGAGTAGGATCATTTTTATTGTTTCTTGCTAAGACAATAAGAGGAAATAGCCTCAGGTTCTGCCAGGGGTGGCTTAGATTGAAGATTAGGAAAAATTTGTTTCCTGAATGAGTGGTCAGGCATTGGATCAGGCTGCCCAGGGAAGTGGTAGAGTTAGCATCCCTGGAGGTGTTCAAGAAACCTGTGGACGTGGTGCTTGGGGACATGGTTTAATGGCTGTGGTGGTAGTGGGTTAATGGTTGACTCAATGATCTTTGCCAACCAAAACAATCCTATGATTCTAATAGTTCCTATGGAAAAAGTCTGTTCTGCAAGAGAAGAAATTTCATTTAACACAGAATTGGTCTGCAAGAGATGGATGGGTGGTGGAGGGCTTACCTGTTGGCGCTGTTCATGGGCTGTTGCTTGGATGCAGTATTTCAGAGCTCCTGGTAATCATGGTGAGGCAGAGCATGACCAACAGTTATTACAGCTGCTTTATGTTCTGTCACATGCTGGAAAGTGCTCTTTTCCAAATGGCATGAGGTACTGCCATGGCTGGTCCTGCTCCATCTCTGGCAGAAAAAGGCAAGGTCTGCTGCAAAGATGGAAGGGCAGAGGCTTACTGCAGAGTCTATTTCCTAACAGGAATAATGTGCTCAGCTTGGCAGTGGGAGGAAGACAAGAGGACAGGACAGTAATGTACCTAGAGCTGGGGACAGAGAAATCCCAGTATGACACTTTGTGTTTTATCTGGGGAGTGGGAGTGATTTAAGAAAAGCCTGGATGAGGCACTTAGTGTCATGGTCTAGTTGATTGGTTAGGGCTGGGTGCTAGGTTGGACTGGATGAGCTTGGAGATCTCTTCCAATCTGGTTGGTTCTGTGATTCTGCGATGCTATGATTCTGATCTGCCTGGACCCAAAAAGGGACCAAGAACCCAGGTTTGGGCAGCTGTGTGTTTTTGCCAGATGAGTAGGATGAAGGTTAGGATGCTTGTGTAGGATGACTATTCTAAGTGAGCTTTCAGAAGGACAAGCCAGCTTCCAATGATGCTTCTCAGCACTGAGGATGTTGTTTGTGTGTGTGTGTATGTATGTGAATACTCCTGCAGAAAGCACCGTGCTTGATGGAGGGCAGGAAGGTCCTTCTGTGTCTGCTGTGGATGAGC
The DNA here is from genome assembly GCA_013400475.1 of Tricholaema leucomelas. Lineage (NCBI taxonomy): Eukaryota > Metazoa > Chordata > Aves > Piciformes > Lybiidae > Tricholaema lacrymosa > Tricholaema leucomelas. Next base: position 46,078 of record WAAF01001974.1, on the reverse strand, counting down.
AGCAAGAGCTGCATGCTTTGCTCTGAAAGAAGGGAATCATAAATATCTTTTGAAACACTTCAGATGTCTCTTTTCAAGGGGACACAGCCTCAACCAAGGGGACACAGCCTCAGGTTGTGCCAAGGGAAGTATAGGCTGGATATTAGGAGGAAGTTCTTCACAGAGAGAGTGATTGGCGTTGGAATGGGCTGCCCAGGGAGGTGTTGAAGCAAAGCCTGGCTGAGGCACTTAGTGCCATGGTCTGGTTGATTGTCTGGGGCTGGGTGCTAGGTTGGACTGAATGATCTTGGAGGTCTCTTCCAACCTTGTTGATTCTATGAGTCGATGATGCCTGAGAGGCAGTAGTGTTTGCTAGGATAGTAGGCTTAATAAAAAAACAAGGCAACAAAACCAAACATGACACCACACAATAGAATGAGAAAGAAAAATAACCCAAACCCATAGCCAACCTCACATTTCCATTTTGAATGATCATAACTTCTTTTATCTAATCATCCATCATTGATTTATAGGTAAGGTGGGACTGATTTTAAATAAAGATGAGCCTTTAGCCCTGGCCACGATAGAAAATTACAGATAGGAAGAGAAGTTTAACAGCCACTTAGCTTTGAGATTTCAGGCTTTGGGAGCAAAGATCTGAGCTAAAGGGACTGATAAAGCTTACTGAGCTGTCATAATGTACTTAAAATCCTATACTTGACTTAGTACTGCATGACATCTCAATACAAGAAATTAGGACATAAAAATAAAATTAGTCTAGGCCATATTAAGCAGATTTCATATTTCAGATTTCATCAGAGTGATTGGCATTGGAATGGGCTGCCCAGGGAGGTGGTGGAGTCACTGTCCCGGGGGGTGTTCAGGAAAAGACTGGATGAGGCACTTAGTGCCATGGTTTAGTTGACTGGATAGGGCTGGGTGCTAGGTTGGACTGGATGATCTTGGAGGTCTCTTCCAACCTGATTGATTGATTCTATTCTATTGATTCTATTTTTTTATCTCTTCCCTGTCCAGCAAGCAGGCAGGGGTGGATGAGATGTTCATATTCTCCTTACTGGAAAGGCTTTTTCCCTCTTGAAGATGAAATAAGCTGTGGCTGCCACATGTGTGAGTGCTTTTGTGTTCCTTAAGTGCATCTGTGTGGTGATCAGAAGATATGGAACTCCCTGTGTATTTGTGGGCAAAGTCCAAGTATGGACGAGGGCCCTGAGAGTGTTTCCAGCAAATAAATTGCTCATGATAATCCTACTAATTCATCTGCAGCTCTCCCTCTCTCCAAACAAACCTGCACCAACCAAAATCACTTGTAACACAGCCAGTTAATAAGCTGGTTGCGTTTTAGCTCTCTCATTGAGTAGGGCTCAGTTTCTTCTTTCCCCTTTGGCTCCCTTTTTATTGTTGTTTTATATTTGATTATATCCTATTGTATCCAATACTTACCAGAATTAAGCTCTCCTCACCATAATGGAACCTCAGTAAGCCTGGAGTGCTTTGGCAAAAGTAACCTCAAGCTTGTTTGTCGAGAAGGTTGTGCCAAGCCCACACAGCTCTAATTGCATCTTTTCACTGGCCTGTTTGAAACTGTCCCTTCTTTCCAAACTCTTTTTTTTCCCCTCTTGTGTGTTATTCACAAATCTGTTGTTATAATGAATGCAGTGTGCTTAGGGTAAGTTTCAGTGGATTTGGTAGCCAAGCAATTGTAGGTTTTTATTAGAGGGACCCAAGACTTCCAATGGAGATAATATTTATACAGTGGTCCAGAGTTGTTTGCATTTAGGAGAATAAATAAAATGAATAATATCCAAACAAGATAATTAAAATGTCAGTTACAAAGTACCTTTTATTGGCTTTGGCTTTTGATTTGCATCTCCTTTCCTTTCCTTTGAAGACAAAGAGAAATACACCAAATCTCCAGCTCTCAAGTGTATTGTGCAATAGTCAAGTACCTCCCTTTTGGGCTGGATTTACACTAAGATTGCAGAAGTCCACCCACATTTGCATCCTTGGCCAATGTTTTTCAGCATTTTCAGCGTTGTCTGCCTGGCTTTGTCAGATGCTAACTTCTGGTTTTGTTCTCATTCTCTTGTAGGTGATCAGAAAAAAACCCAACCCAAACCGAATGAACACACAAGCCTCTGAAGCTGGAGGTAGGGCATGCTAAAAACTCTGATGAAGAGGAAGTTGTGGAAAACAGATTTGATTAACAGATTTGTCCCTGGAGATATTCAAGGTCAGGCTCAACATGGAGCTGAAAAACACAGTCTAGTGGAGGATAGAATCATAGAATGGTTTAGTTGGAAGGGACTTGTCAGTGCTACAGGCTGGGGACAGAGTGGCTGGAGAGTAGCCTGGCATAGAGGGACCTGTGGGTGCTGGTAGATAGTAGCTGAAGATGAGGCAGCAGTGTGCCCAGGTGGGCAGGAGAGCCAATGGCATCCTGGCCTGGCTCAGGAACAGTGTGGCCAGCAGGACAAGGGAGGTTATTCTTCCTCTGTGCTCAACACTGGTCAGGCCACACCTTGAGTACTGTGTCCATTTCTGGGCTCCTCAATTCAAGAGAGATGTTGAGGTGCTGGAAGGTGTCCAGAGGTGGACAACAAAGCTGGTGAGGGGCCTGGAACACAAACCCTATGAGGAGAGGCTGAGGGAACTGGGGGTGTGCAGCCTGCAGAAGAGGAGGCTCAGGGCAGAGCTCATTGCTGTCTATAACTACCTGAAGGTAGCTTGTAGTCAGGTGGGGGTTGGTCTCTTCTGCCAAGCAACCCACAATAGAACAAGAGGACACAGTCTCAAGTTGTGCCAGGGCAGGTCTAGGCTGGATGTTAGGAGGAAGTTGTTGGCAGAGAGAGTGATTGGCATTGGAATGGGCTGCCCAAGGAGGTGGTGGAGTCACCATCCCTGGAGATGTTCAAGAAAAGTCTGGCATTTAGTGCCATGATCTAGTTGATTGTCTAGGGCTGGGTGCTAGGTTGGACTGAATGATCTTGGAGGTCTCTTCCAACCTGGTTGATTCTATGATTTAAGGCCACTTGATGCATCAGATATGGAAGATTTCCTGAATCACAGAACCGTTAAGATTAGAAAATACCTCTAAGATCATCAAATCCAAACATGGACCCAACAGCACCATCTCCACTAAACCACACCCAGAAGTGCCACGTCTGCATGTTTATTAAACATCTCCAAGCATGAACACCTCCAGGGATGGCAACTCCACCACCTCCCTGGGCAGCCCATTCCAATGCCTGAGGACTCTTTCTCAAGAAGTGAACTTTGAGAAATTATAGCATTAGTTCAAGTATGTGCTTGGAGCTTAATGGCAAGGAATAGGTGACAGAAGGAGGTAAGTTATGATCAAAATTTGATGAACCTGTTGCCTGTTACATACTTGGAATTTTGTCTTTATGTTTAGCACTCTTAAGAATGTTTAGGTTTGCAATAGCTGGGAATATGTTTGTGTCTTGAGCAATGTTTCACAAATCTGGCTGGTTTTCAATGGATTGGACTTCTTTTAGTCCTCTTTTTTTATTGGTAAAACTATCTTTTGTTAACTACTGCTTTGCCATAATTATTGCAGTCCTTTTTCATCTCATGCATGGGTTCTTTGCAAAAGATTACTGAAGATGAAAGGATTGCTCTGCAAGCCTGAAACATTGCTCCCTTGTGTTTCATAGAATCATGGAATGGGTTAGGTTGGAAGGGACCTCAAGGGTCAGCCAATTCCAACCCCCTGACTTAGGCAGGGACACCTCTCACTAGAGCAGGTCGCTCAAGGTCTCATCCAACCTGGCCTTGAACACTGCCAGGGAGGTTGTGGATGACAGAATCACAGAACGTGATTAAAGATCACATTCTGTGATTCTGTCATCCACAACCTCCCTGGACAGCCTGTTCCAGTGTCTCAAGTGATCTTGAACACCTCCAGGGAGGTTGTGGAGGACAAAATCGCAGATTGTGATCAAAGATCTAGCCCAAGGCCCCTGCTAAAACAGGACTACCCACAGCAGCGTGCCCAGGAAATTGCAGGAACCTACCAGAAAATGTCTGTTGTGGTGCAGTGATTACTTCAACCTTATATACCAAAGCCAAAGCAATTTTTTAGTGTTGCCAGCTTCTTGCCCAACTTTCTTTCTTTTTTCTTAAGGATCAAAACATTTCTCATGAGCAAAACTTCATCCTTCTGTACAAAAGTTATTACACCGTTGGCTGTCAGTGTTGCTTTACTTCAGCCTCTCGTGACTACTGCAGGCAGATCATAGAATCATTGAATCATTTTCACAGAATGGTTTAGGTTGGAAGGGACCTCAAAGCTCAGCCAGTTCCAACACTCTGCCATAGGCAGGGACATCTCCCACTAGAATAAGTTGCTCAAGGCCTCATCCAACCTGGCCTTGAACACCTCCAGGGAGGTTGTGGAACACAGAAGCACAGAATGTGATCAAAGATCACATTCTGTGCTTCTGTGCTCCACAACCTCCCTGGGCAACCTATTGCAGTGTCTCACCACCCTGACTGTAAAGAACTTCTTCCTAACATTTAGCTTAAATCCTCCACAACCTCCCTGGGCAACCTGTGCCAGTGTCTCACCACCCTCACTGCAAAGAACCCTTTCCTAACGCCTAGTTCGAATCTCCCCTCTGCCAGCTTAAACCCATTACTCTTTGTCACCAGTTGCAGAGCACAGATTTAAATGAACAATTGTAGGGCATCCTGAATAAATAGGGATGCTGGCTGACACAGCCTGTATGTCTTTTAGACAAGTGGGAAAACCAAGTTGAGTGTCTTTTAGACAAGTGGGAAAAGCAAGTTGAGCTTTTTTATTTCTATAATAGTTATTTCTGTTCTCCTTTTTTTTTTCCCCCTGGTGTGCTTTGTTAAGCAGATTTTTATTTCCAGCCACTGAAATATACTCCTCTTTCTCTTTCCTTGAAAATTAAAAGCTTCTACCTTAAAGAAGTGAGTGATACATTATCTGCTGTCTCTAAATTGAACCCATTTGGAGCTATTTGCATCCTGTAGAAACCTACAGCTGAGTGCTGTGCTCAGAGGTGTAATGAGCGGTTGTCACAACACGCTGGAGGTGGCCCCATAACAAAATGATCCCCTGTCAATCCCCTTGCAGGAAATGCATTGGCAACCTGTAATTGGGCCTCAGTATTAACATCCTGCCTGGGTTTTGTTAAATAGCACTTTCTAGGAAGTAGATCTGCTGAACTTGGGCTTAATAATGTTTTAAGAGGAATATTTGATGGAAGTTTCAGCAAGCATCGCATGGGGTTAAGAGTGATTTGTCATTGGTTTCTAATTAAAGGACTTAATCTCTTATCACTAGAACAGCCTATTTTTTTTATATATACTAAAGGCAGAGATGTGAATGGAAACATATTAATGAGATGTCACACTACACAGTCATTTAGTGTTTTGTTTAACTTAAACATAGCAGAAAATGTGCATCCAAGTAGACACATGTAATGACATTGAGATGGAATTATAATTTCCTCCATTTGCATAACCTTTAGCAACAGCCACTTCAGATCCACCTTGCTGTGGTTGCTCTATATTCAAAGCTGATATTTATTATCCTAGTGAAAAGGGTCTGGAATCACTGCAGAATGACATTGTTCTCCAGCCAAATTGCCTCTTGGTGACTTGAAGCCAAACATCCCCTCCTCTGAAGGGAGCCTACAGGAAGGCTGGGGAGGGACTATTTACAAGGTCTAGTAATGTCAGGACGAGGGGGAATGGGTTTAAACTGGAAGAGGGGAGATTTAGACTGGATGTTAGGAGGAAGTTCTTTACAGTGAGGGTGGTGAGACACTGAAATGGGTTGCCTAGAGAGGTTGTGGATGCTTCCTCCCTGAAGGCACTTAAAGCCAGGCTGGATGAGGCCTTGAGCAACCTGCTCTAGTGGGAGATGTCCCTGCCTATGGCAGGGGGTTGGAGCTGGATGATCCTCGAGGTCCCTTCCAACCTAAACCATTCTATGATTCTATGCGTTTGACAGTGGTGGCTTGTTAGTTCGAATCGAAACAGAACCTGTCCAGCCACCTGTCCAGCCTAACAGTCATAGCTATGGAAGGACTGGAGACTCTCTGTGAGTTAAGAAAGGCTGAGAGACCTGGGGGTGTGCAGCCTGGAAAAGAACAACCTGAGAGAGGTTCTACTCAATGTTCACCAAGAGCTAAAGTTCCTGTGGTGGGGCAAGAGGATGGGGCCAGACTCTTTGCAGTGGTTCCCATTCACCAGGGTAAGGGGCAATGGGATCAAACTGGAACCCAGGAGGTTCCACCTGAATGAGAGAGAGAGAAAAAACTTTTTATCTTGTGAAGCTGCCAGAGTCCTGGAGCAGGATGCCCAGAGAGGTTGTGTAGTCTTCACTGGAGAGATTCCAAACCCAGCTGGATATGAGTTACCATCCCTGGAGGTGTTTAAAAGGAGAGTGGATGTGGCGCTTGAGGCTATGGTCTAGGGATTAAGGATGCTGGGACAAAGGTAGGGCTGGATGATCCTGGTGGTCCCTTCCAACCATGGTGATTCATAGTGATGAGATGTTGTGCTGAGGGATTTGGTTTAGTCAAGCACTTGTCAGTCTGAAACTAATGATTGGACTCGATGGTCTTGAAGGTCTTTTCCAATCTAAGAAATTCTGTGACTCTGTGACAGTGTGCTCCTGGTTAAACAGTTGTGGCTGGTCCTGCTTTAGCAGGCAGATTGGACTGGATGACCTTCAAAGGTTCCTTCCCACGACTGGGTGATCTTCAAAGGTTTCTTCCAACCTCCACCATGCTAGGTTTCTGTGATTGCCTTGTGAAGTAATGAAAAGCAAATGCTGAGGGAGCTGGGGTTGTTTAGCCTGGAAAAGAGGAGGCTCAGGACAGACCTCATTGCTGTCTGCAACTGCCTGAAGAGAGGTTGTAGCCAGGTGGGGTTGGTCTCTTCTGCCAGGAAAGCAGCAACAGAAGAAGGGGACACAGTCTTAAGTTGTGCCAGGCAGAGTCTGGGCTGGATGTTCTTCACAGAGTGATTGGCATTGGGATGGGCTGCCCACGGAGGTGGTGGAGTCACCGTCCCTGGAAGTGTTCAAGAAAAGATGGATGTGAAGCCTGGATGGGGCAGTTAGTGCCATGGTCTGGTTGATTGTCTAGGGCTGGGTGCTAGGTTGGACTGGATGAGCTTGGAGGTTGATTCTATGATGATAGGTACCCTGCTTGCTATTGTAAGGTAGATGGCAGACATTTTACTGTAGAAATATTTGAAAACTAGGGAAAAACTGCACAGAATCATAGAATGGTTTAGGTTGGACCTCAAAGATCATCTAGTTCCAACCCCAATTACATAATGTTTAAGGCCCAAAGGGACAAATTTGGTCACACAGAATCACAGAATCAGTCAGGGTTGGAAGGGACCACAAGGATCAGCCAGTTCCACCCTCCCCNTCTGTGTTAACGGCTTGGACTTGATGATCTGTGAGGTCTCTTCCAACCCTGATGATACTATGATGCTATGATATGATACCTCCAGGGATGGGGCCTCAACCACCTCCCTGGGCAACCCATTCCAGGCTCTCACCACTCTCATGCTGAACAACTTCCTCCTCATGTCCACTCTGAATCTCCCCATCTCCAGCTTTGCTCCATTCCCCTAAGTCCTGTCATTCCCTGATAGTCTGAAAAGTCTCTCCCCATTTTTTTTTGTAGCCCCCTTCAGATCCTGGAAGGCCACAAGAAGGTCACCTGGGAGCCTCCTCTTCTGCAGGCTGCACCCCCCCAGCTCCCTCAGCCTCTCTTCACAAGGCTGTGCTCCAGGCCTCTCACCAAATGAATTGTGGCCCCACTGCAGTGGGCATCAACACTTGGCTTTAACTAAATCAGTGTTCCTGCTTTAATTCTGTGTGCCAGACACTAATGCAGGTATCATCATGTGAAATCCAGACTGTTGCCTCTCTGTGTTATTTTGGATGACTAAAGAAGGTTAGTAGTGATCATTACCCTGCCTGCCTTAAGAGCTGTAGTGGAAAAAAAAAGCCTACCATTGCTGTCAGCTACTGTGGCAGTCAGTGTGAGAAAGCACAGTTTTTGTTGGCCTTTTCATATACTTAACAGCAAGCAGAAGAAAAGGAAATCTGCCTCATTCATCACTTAATGTGTGCTTATCTAATGCTCAGAGAAGTCTAGGTGATTGGTGTGCTGACAGCACATAGGTCATTTTGGGTTGGAAAGGATCTTTAAAGGACACTTAACCCAATGCAGGGATATCTTTCTGCTACAGCAGGTTCTTTAGAGCCCTAAACAATCTGACCTGGAAGATTGGAGGGTGATGAGAGCGGTGATATGGTAAAACATTGGCACAGGTTGCCCAGAGAGGTGGTAGGTTGCCCATTCCTGGTAGCATTCCAGGTCAGGTCAGATGGGGCAGCCTGAGCTAGTTGCAAATGTCCCTTGCTCACTGCAGGAGAGTTGGACTAGATGAACTTTTAAGGTCCCTTAAAACCCAAACCTTGGCAATGCTTTTCAAAGTAAAGCCTTCAGGACAAAGGTCTAGGAGAAGTAGCAGTTTCCCAACAAAATATTGATGTATGGCAATGGGCAGAAACTGATTCCTTCCCAATACGAGCCAGCAATGTGCTCTTGCAGCCCAGAGAGCAACCAGAGCCTGGGCTGCAGCAAGAGAAGTGTGGGCAGCAGGATGAGGGAAGTGATCCTCCCAGAGCAACCAGAGCCTGGGCTGCAGCAAGAGAAGTGTGGGCAGCAGGATAAGGGACGTGATCCTCTCACTCTGCTCCACACTGGTGAGATCCCCACCTGGAGTGCTGCATCCACTTCTGGAGCCCCTGAGATAAGAGGGCTGTGGATGTGCTGGAAGGTGTCCAGAGAAGGGCCACGAGGATGAGCAGAGGGCTGGAGCTGCTCCTTCTAATTAACTAAATCAAGGCACTAAGTGCCTCATCCAGTCTGTTCTTGAACACCTCCAGGGATGGCGACTCCACCACCTCCCTGCGCAGCCCATTCCAATGCCAATCACTCTCTCTGCCAACAACTTCCTCCTAACATCCAGCCTAGACCTCCTCCACCACAACTTGAGACTGTCTCCTTATTCTGTTGCTGCTTGCCTGGCAGAAGAGCCCAACCCCACCTGGCTACAGCCTCCCTTCAGGTAGTTATAGACAGCAATGAGGTCTGCCCTGAGCCTCCTCTTCTGCAGGCTGCACACCCCCAGCTCCCTCAGCCTCTCCTCACAGGGCTGTGCTCCAGGTCCCTCACCAGCTTCGTTGCCCTTCTCTGGACACCTTCCAGCACCTCAACATCTCTCTTGAATTGAGGAGCCCAAAACTGGACACAGCACTCAAGGTGTGGGCTGACCAGTGCTGAGTCCAGGGGCAGAATAACCTCCCTTGTCCTGCTGGCCACGTCCCTCAAAGGTTTCCCCAGCTTTCTTCCCGTCATGCTGTAGAGAAGCCAGTTCCCAGAAACTGTTGATTAGGCATGGAGAGAAATAGTAGCTTGGCATTTATATCACTTTTTTAAATGTTAGCCAGAAAATTAAGATATTATACATAAAGCAAGGGCACCAGCATTTATCTAGCTCTGGAAATCAATTGCAAGAAATCACGAGAACCATAAAAACTCAAATTTGGGCTGAAGGGGAAAAAAAAAAAGAGCTGTAATGTTAAGATCAGCTTGATCTATTTTCCACCAGAGAGTTGTTTTGGTGTCAGCTCTAGCAAGCAGCCCACTATTTTAGTGGTTTTATTTCTGTGGAATATAGATATATGTATTTAGATGCTAGTAATGAGTAAAAGAATCTAGTAAGTCAGTCTACGTATTAAAACAATAGTGCCTATATTTCCTATTCCTCCCTTACCCCGTGATGGTTTGGGTGTTACCTGCCCCCCATACTTAAGAAAATCACCCAGACTAGACTCAGCCATCTGAAAATTAAAGAATGAAGCTTTATATTTACGTCTTAGCACAATATATAAGCAGATAGCCACAATATTTATAGCTATAGACAGAAATAGACAAGTTAAAAGTAATACAGAAACACAGCAGCCCTCTCAGAAACCAGAGTCCCCAGGAGAGGTTCCCAACCACCCTTTCACCTTCTTCCCACCCCTCTACCTTAGCCTAGATTTTGCCTTATGTTCAAGGTGAGTTTGGAGGGTCAGCCAGGGGGGTTAGGAGGCAGATGGGTTAGTCAGACAGCAAGTTAGGTTAGAGAGAGAAGTGCAGCCTAAAAGCCAGAGAGCAAATTCTGTGTTATCTATGTTTGTGTTCTTGTTTTTAATCCATCTCAGCAAGCCTGTGAGTGCAGCACACATCACCATTGTTTCCTTTTCACAGCCTATCATCTAATTCCTCTCACCAAAATATCCCAGCTGTGCTCAAACCAGCACACCTCCCCCAAACTGGTTTTATAGAGCTTATGAGGGAACTGTGCAATTGTGGCAGGCAGTTTATCAAAATGTAGTGTTTTAAAGTAAAGGAGGATGATTTATGTCAGTTTGCATTTGCTCTGTAGTACAGCAAGTCCATCTCTGACTTCAACCCCTTGCACTTCAATGTGAAGGATTATCTCAGTCAATGAAAGAACTCTTTTAATGAATATTTGCATGAGGCAGAATCACAGAATTGCCAGGGTTGGAAAGGACCACAAGGATCATCCAGTTCCAACACTCTGCCATGGGCAGGGACACCTCACTCTAGATCATGTTGCTTAGAACCACTTCCAGCTTGGCCTCAACAGTTTCCAGAGATGAGGAGTCTGCTGCCTCCCTGGGCAACCTGTTCCACTGTCTTACTACCCTTAGAGTGAAGAACATCTTTGTAAGGTCTAATCTAAATACCTCGTTCTCTAGCTTGGATCTGCTCCCTCCAGTCCTACCTGACACCCTAAAAAGTCCCTCCCCAGCTTTCTTATAGCCCACTTCAGATACTGGAAGGTCACAATAAGGTCTCCTTGAAGCCTTCTCCTCTGCAGGCTGAACAGCCCCAACTCTTTTAGTCTGTCCTCATAGCAGAGCAGCTCCAGCCCTCTGATCATCCTTTTGGCCCTTCTCTGGACACCTTCCAGCACCTCCAGATCATTCCTGTAACAGGGGCTCCAGACCTGGACACAGTGCTTCAGGTGCTGTCTCATGAGGTGGTGTAGAGGGGGCAAATCACCTCTCTTGACCTGCTGGCCACATGAAGGATCAGTCCTAGTTAGCTTAGAGTAACACTGCACACCCACACCGTGTTGCTTGAGTAAATCTTTTCACATGGGTAGGAAAGGTCTCTATGTATTCATTTGAACCATCAATGAACAAAAATCCACATTTTTCCAGACAGAATATTTGGATCACTCTGCCTGTTCCCCTCAATGCTTCCCTTTGTATTTTTTTGCTGGGGAGGCTGTAGCCAGGTGGGGTTGGTCTCTTCTGCCAGGCAAGCAGCAACAGAACAAGAGGACAGAGTCTCAAGTTGTGCCAGGGGAGGTCTAGGATGGACCTTAGGAGGAAGTTGTTGGCAGAGAGAGTGATTGGCATTGGAGTGGGCTGCCCAGGGAGGTGGTGGAGTTGAAATCCCTGGAGGTGTTGAAGCAAAGCCTGGATGGGGCACTTAGTGCCATGGTCTGGTTGATTGTCTAGGGCTGGGTGCTAGGTTGGACTGGATGATTTTGGAGGTCTTTTCCAGTCTGCTGGATTCTATGATTCTATAGTAGCTGACTTCCCTTCTTCAATACCAAATTGTTTCTTTTGGCCAGTGTGGTTATGATAATTGAGGCTGTTCCTTCAGAATCTCAGATTTTACCTTTTCCTGATGTGTACTGCAAGCTTCCCTTAAGATTAAGGACATACTAAAAGGAATCCAAAGCCAGGTCTGTACAGCAACAATAAGGAAGAGAATTAGTTGGGTTTTTTTTTAGCATGCAGTGGTTTTCTCAGGTGGCTTTAACATTTGACTGTTGCTGGTAGTCAAGTTCATTACCAGAGGACTCCATGAATGTTTTTTCTGACATTATAAAACATTTTGGGGGGCAAAAAGGATCAAAATGTGCTAATTTTATTTGTAGAAATAAATTCTCCTGTCGTGGAGTTATTCCCCTTTTTCTTAATGAAAAGATTGTGATGAAAGTCAGAATATATTGAGTTTTAAATTTACTTTATTATTATTTTTTCCTATCAAATACAACAGAACCAGATGGCCTGAAGAGAAAATAAGAAGCTAATTGAGCAATTGAATGAGTGTGTATATTGGCTAAAAAAACAACTCAGATGCAGGTTTGGAGAGGAGGCCCATGGTTTTCCAGTCTTTAGTTTTCTTATTTAGAAGCATAGAATCAGTCAGGGTTGGAAAGGACCACAAGGATCAGCCAGTTCCAACTCCCCTGCTATGGGCAGGGACACCCTACCCTAGAGCAGCCTGGCCAGAGCCTCATCCAGCCTGGCCTTAAACACCTCCAGGGATGAAGCCTCAACCACCTGCCTGGGCAACCCGTTCCAGGCTCTCACCACTCTCATGCTGAAGAATTTCCTCCTCACATTCAGGCTGATTTGAGTCTCACAGTATTTGGTCACAGATGTTAGTAACACTCAATATTTTAATAGCAAGGGAAACTCAGAGTTTGCCTTACAAACTGCACAAACCTGGTGCTCAGTCTGGCTGGCACTCTGTGTCTCTCTTACGAAGGTGAAGACTGAAATGCTTTCCCACTTCCCTCTGCTCTTGTCAGGCTCCACCTAGAATACTTTGTGCAGTTCTGGAGCCCTCAACACAAAAAGGATGTGGAACTGTTGGAGTGAGTCCAGAGGAGACCATAAAGATGCTCAGAGGGCTGCAGCAGCTCTGCTATGAGGACAGGCTGAGAGAGTTGGGGCTCTGCAGCCTGGAGAAGAGAAGGCTTCAAGGAGACCTTATAGTGGCCTTTTGGTAACTGAAGGGGGCTACAGGAAGGCTGGGGAGGGACTATTGACAAGGTCTTGTAATGACAGGATGAGGAGGAATGAGTTTAAACTGGCAGAGGGGAGATTTAAACTAGATGCTAGGAAAGGGTTCTTTGCAGTGAGGGTGGTGAGACACTGGCACAGGTTGCCCAGGGAGATTGTGGATGCTCCCTCCTTGGATATGTTCAAGGCCAGGCTGGATGAAGCCTTGACTAACCTGTTCTAATGCCATGGTCTAGTTGATTGGATAGGGCTGGGTGATAGATTGGACTGGGTGAGCTTGGAGGTCTCTTCCAACCTGGTTGATTCTATGATTCTACAACTGTTTGAGCTAATCTAAGCTTTAAACGATAATTTCCAACCCAGTAAATCTCACACCTGTACAAAGTTGTCCCAACTTCTCCATCCAGCCTGAGATCTTTGTCTGATCAAGACACTCCTGGTCCTTCCAAATGCATAGAGAAAGCTGTCATCCCAAATTTTAGATCAGACATTTCTGTTCCTCTGTTTTGCCCTCAGTAGAAGTTTGAAAAAGGATCATAAATGGCAAAGAAAACAAAACACATAAATCATCTGTAGGCAGAAAATGTAAGTTGGCAATAAACCTGTTTTGAAGCACACTACATGGCTTCTGGATAAATATTTCTTTAATTCATGTAATTACTGGATCAGCAGAATAAATGTGGTCATGTCCTGGTAATTAATACATTGTCAAAAGTTCATTTAAGTATAATAATTTCAGAGGGGAAAAAAAAATTGCTGCCTGTGTGGTTTGTGCAATAATTTGTTAAATTAAGTGCAATAAATATAAAATTATTGGGATATATATATTAAAGTTCTCATTCATTTCAGCATGCCCTAATACTCTTAAATGGATTTATTAGTTGGTTTTCTTTTTTCATGAAAAGATGCTAAGAATAAAAGTGCTGCAATAATATTTTTATACTTTTTATTATTATTTTTGTTCATTCTTGCAGGAGTTTCCAAGCAGCACCACTTAGGCCAGCAGCTGCAGATGGCAAATAAATATTTAGTTAAGAATTGTGTAATGAAGTTGGCAAAGGATTGAAGATCTGTTGAGGAATGCAGAGGGAAAGATGCTTGTTTGTCCACTGAAGATCTACTTGCAGATGACACCAAGTTAGGAGCATTGTTGGAAGGTAGGAGAGCCCTGCAGAGGGCCCATGACAGCCTGGATGGGTGGGCAGAGGCCAATGGGACACATTCCACACAAATGAGATAACACCTGAGTAGGTGGGCTCAGTCCTGTTCAATATCTTTATTGATGATCTGGACCAGGGGATTGAGTTCAGCATCAGTAAGGTTGCAGATGACACCAAACTAGGAGCAGGTGTGGATCTGTTGGAGGGTAGGAGAGCCCTGCAGAGGGACGATGCCAGGCTGGATGGATGGATGAGCAGAGGCCAACAGGATGAGATTTAACAAGGCCAAGTGCAGGTTTCCACACTTTGGCCACAACAACCCCATAGAGCTCTACAGGCTGGGGACAGAGTGGCTGAGAGCAGCCAGGCAGACTGACACCCTCTGAGCCTATGATCCTGTGACTCGATGATCTTTGGGTCCCTTCCAATCCCTGACGTCCTTGATCCTGTGATTTGATGATCTCTTTGGGTCCCTTCCAATCCCTGACATCCTGTGAGCCTGTGACTTGATGATCTCTTTAGGTCCCTTCCAACCCCTAACATCCTGTGATCCTGTGATTTGATGATCTCTTTGGGTCCCTTCCAATCCCTGACATCCTGTGAGCCTGTGACTTGATGATCTCTTTCGGTCCCTTCCAATCCCTGACATCCTGTGAGCCTGTGACTTGATGATATCTTTGGGTCCCTTCCAACCCCTAACATCCTGTGATCCTGTGAGGTGACCTTAAACATTGGTGGTGGCCACAGCCAGGTTAAGCACCACTGTTAGTTTGTCTTCAATCAGCATGTACACATTGTTAACTCCATGTACACATTGTTAACTCCTGGTGAACTGGATGGCTCAGAGTAATTCTACTGCTTTTATACTGGCTAGAAGAGGGCTGACATTACCTGCTCTGGCACAAAGTTCCTGAAGTGGATGCTGACCCATTTCCACATGTTGAAGAGTTTTCAGGTGGTAGAACAACATTTTCCTGGCCCAGACCTTTGTCCTGGACAGTGATGAACTTCTCTTCTGGCACTGTAACTAGTTGATGTATTTGCCCTGGGTTTGCTGGGCTAGAACCACAGGCCAGCCATGGGCTGCAGGCCATTAGCAGTTTGGAGAAAGCCAGCACAGCTGATCTGAGTTGGCCACAGGTGAATCCCTCACCATGAACATCACAGTATAAAGGAGGAAATTTATGAACAATAAAGAGCTTCCTGCTTGGGTTCCTGTTCTTCCTTTGGCTCCTTCTCATTCTGCTTCTAAGGACAGAGTTCCATTAATGTGCCTACTGTACACCTGCTGGGCTGAGTATAACTTTGTATTTATTTTGGCATTGGTGTTAGTTTGGCTGTTCAGTGAAAGCATTTTTATTTCAGTTTCTGGGTCTCCTCTCTTTTCCCTGCTCCACTTTATCTGCTGGAGAGAGATCACTGAGTGATTGAGCAACTGCTGTAGTTTAGCCCCAGATGTGGGCTCAATGTAGACAGTGTGTGTATATATATGTGGGTATATGTATGTATAGGTAGTGATAGGACTAGGGGGAATGGAGCAAAGCTGGAGGTGGAGAGGTTCAGGCTGGATGTGAGGAGGAAGTTGTTCATTATGAGAGTGGTGAGAGGCTGGAATGGGTTGCCCAGGGAGGTGGTTGAGGCCCATCCCTGGAGGTGATTAAGGCCAGGCTGGATGAGGCTCTGGCCAGGCTGATCTAGGGTAGGGTGTCCCTGCCCACTGTAGGGGGGATAGAACTATCTGATCCTTGTGGAGCCTTCCAACCCTGGCTGATTCTATGATTCCATGGGATGTTTTTGAACCCCTAGTCAGAGATGAGTCTCTCACTTGACCATGCATGTAACAAATGAATGTTAAAAATAGGATTGGGGTTCAGTTCTCAATTTCTAAAACTGTTCTCAGTTGGTGCTTGCAAGACTTTGATCACATTCTGTGATTCTGTCATCCACAACCTCCCTGGAGGTGTTCAAGGCCAGGATGGATGAGGCCTTGAGCAACCTGTTCTAGTGAGAGGTGTCCCTGCCTATGGCAGGTGGTTGAAACTGGCTGATCTTTGAGGTCCCTTCCAACCTAAACCATTCTATGCTTCCATCATTCAAAGAGGACAATTTAGATGGTTACAAGAAGCCATAAAAAAATGTTGTGATACTGCAGGGAAATTGGCTCTGATGGGATCCATATTAGTTTCTTGGCATCCAAACGTTGTATGCAGTGAGACTGAAGCAATGCTGCTCATAACCAGGGGCCCATTAATTATATACATTTAATTTTATGTAGCATCACTTGTGGAAAACATGAGAATTCATGTATTTTAAATGTCATTTCTTTTCCTTGGCTTTTTTTTTTTTTTTTTGCCTCCCCCCAAGGAATTTTCCATTATTATTTTATGATGACAAAAGTAGGTGGCTCTGATGTCTCCTTCCAAATAATTTTATACTTATTTTTACGGGTTTCAATAAGAAGGAGTCAATAAAGATGATATCAGGAGGGAATCTATGAACTATAATGAATTTTATTTACATTTTTATTATAGCACTAACTTCACATCACTTCCCTTCAAGTGTATATCTGGGGGGGGGGGGATAGGGGGTGGAAGAAGTGCAAATCATTACTTTTTAGCAGAACTACCCCCAACATCTCAATCACTTTTGTAATGAATTTTTTATGGTGGTGGTTGAAAATATTTACATCAGCAAGAAGAAATGTTCATTGAACGAGGACATATTCTGGGATAAAAGGGGGAATATGGAGCCATGGAAGGGNGGCTGCAGAGCCCCAACTCGCTCAGCCTGTCCTCGTAGCAGAACTGCCGCGGCCCTCTGAGCATCTTGGTGGCCTCCTCTGGACTGGCTCCAGTAATTAATTCCATGTCCTTCTTGTGTTTGGGGCTCTAGAACTGTACACAGTGGCATGATGAAGGCTGACACTTGATAGCCCTTCTTTTGGAAAATGATGGTATCAATATAGTAAGATGACTATTTCTAGCCATAAAGTGAGGTTCCAGAGCTGCTTCTGCAACACAGTATTGGTAGATGGATATTTAAAAAGAATCATCAGAAAAACACCTGGGGGTGCTGGTTGACAGCAGCTCAACATAAGTCAGGTAGCCAAGAAGGTCAGCAGCACCTTGGTTTGGATCACCAGCGGTGTGGCCAACAGGAGTAGGGAAGTGATTGTTCCCCTGTGTTAAGCACCAGGAAAACTACAGCTTGAGTACAGGGTTCAGTCTGGGGTAGTACAAGAAGGAAATTGAGCTGTTGCAGTATATCCAGAGAAGCAAAGCTGATGAAGACTCTGGACATAGATCTTTTGAGGATCAGCTGAGGGAACTGGAGTTGTTTATCATGGAGAAGAGGAGGCTCAGAGGAGACCTTCTTCCTCTCTTACAACTCCCTGAAAGGAGGTTGGAGTAAGATGAGAGTTTGTCTCTTCTCCCTAGTATGAAGTGGTAGAATGAGATGAAATTTACTCAAGTTGCACCTTGGGGGAGGTTTATGTTGGATATTAGGAACAATTTCTTCACTGAAAGAATGGTCAGGCATTGGAACAGGCTGCCCAGAGAGGTGGTGGAGGCATCACCTCAGAAGGTGTTCAAGAAATGTGTGGACATGGCACTTGGGGACATGGTTTAATGGCTGAGGTGGTGTTGGGTTGATAGAATGGGCTGCCCAGGGGGGTGGTGGATTTCCTGGAGGTGTTCAGAAACGCCTGGATGAGGCACTTAGTGCCATGGTCTGGTTGATTGGCTAGGGCTGCATTATAGGTTGGGCTGGATGAGCTTGGAGGTCTCTTCTAACCTGGTTGATTCTATGGATGGACTCAAGCAATTCCATGATTCTGTGTGCTTGAGGTTTGTCAGGAGTGTATTAAATGGGATGGAAAGCGGCTCTGAAACTGTCGTCTGAAGACGCTGCTACCTCGATGCTTTAACAACTGGTTTCAGTTAGAATCAGTCAACTGTCTTCAGAAGAGCTTTGACCTAAATTCCTGATGAGTGGAGCATTTTGTCCTCGAGACAGATTTTGAAGGTGGACAGCAGTCAGCTGGCAGAAAAGTTTGGAGCTGGATGGTCCAGAGCAATTAATGCAATGGTTGTGTATTGCAACCTGGGATGAAAAAGGTGTTTCTGGGCAGGGAGGACTGCAAGGCCTTCACCACCTCCAAACTGGTGTTTTTTCATTTGGAAGTGTTAGTGGCACAACTGATGGTGTTTATTTAAGGCAGCCATCTGGTAGACATGTGAATATAATGCACCATATTGCATCCCCAATAACATTTTAAACTGTTTGCAATCTCCATAAACTTTTAACTTTTGAAACACATGCCCAGAGGTCAGGTCCTTGCTGCTGTTGAAGGGAATAAGCAGATTTACCTAGTGGCTGGATACTTCCATGTCCAAAAACTGCAAAGTTGAGAGCCAGAAATAAAGGCAGGCAGGCCAACAGCAACAAAAAACCTCATGAAAACCTCTGCTCGCTGGTTTCCACTTCTGTTTTAGTCATTTTACCACCACAGCTTGAGGTTGAGCTCCTGGACTGGTCCACTGGGAGCTGCAAGGTTTGGACCTCATTTGGTTTTCCCATAGATGGGGATGGCAGGAGTTCTTTTTTGAGCTTTAGTGTTGGAAGTGCCTCCAGCCAATAACTACCTCAAATTGTAAGCAAATGTAGTGGTAGAATCATTTTGTTTGGAAAAGACCTTTAAGGTCACAGACTCTCACCATTGCCTAACTAATTCTGGTGTTAATCACCAAATTAACCAGGTTGGAAGAGACCTCCAGGATCATCCACTCCAACTTATCACCTAACCCTTCTAATTAACTAAACCATAGCACTAAGTGCCTCAGCCTTCTTTTAAACATCTCCAGGGACAGTGACTCCACCACCAGCCCAGGTAGCCCATTCCAATGCCAACCACTCTTGCTGGGAAGAACTTCTTCCTAACATCCAGCCCAAACCCGCCCTGGCATAGCTTGAGGCTGTGTCCTCTTGTTCTATCACTGAGTGCCTGGCAAAAGTGACCAACCCCACCTGGCTACAACCTCCTTTCAGGTAGTTGTAGAGAGCAATAAGGTCTCCCCTGAGCCTTCTCTTCCCCAAGGTGCACACCCCCAGCTCCCTCAGCCTCTCCTCACAGGGCTGTGCTCCAGCCCCCTCACCAGTCTTGCTGCCCTTCTATGGACATGTTCAAGTACCTCAACATCTTTCTTAAACTGAGAAGCCTAGAACTGGACACAGCACTGAAGGTGTGGCCTGAGCAGCACTGAGTACAGGGGCAGAAGGACCTCCCTGGTCCTGCTGGTCCCTCAGCACCACTATAACTTTAATCATTTTTCTTCTGGTTTTGGTGTTTGTTTTTTTTTTTCTTCTCCCTTTTATTGTGCATTTTTCACACAGTGGAAGAAGAGATGAAGCATTCCTTGTTCTCTTTTGGTAGTGGATGAAGAGAGGAAGCATTCCTTCTTGTGTTTTGTGAGGATAGCTCTTGGGAAAGCAACAGAAATGCCAGAAGAGCAAATAAATTCACCCATTCACTTCAGTTCTAAGATGTTGATGTCCACAGGTGGTTGTGTGGTGCATCTGAGCATAGGAGCAGTGTGGCCAGTAGGATGAGGGAGGTTATTCTTCCCCTGTACTCAACACTGGTCAGGCCACACCTTGAGTACTGTGTCCAGTTCTGGGCTCCTCAATTCAAGAAAGATGTTGAAGTGCTGGAACATGTCCAGAGGAGGGCAACAAAGCTGGTGAGGGGCCTGGAGCACAGCCCTGTGAGGAGAGGCTAAGGGAGCTGGGGGTGTGCAGCCTGCAGAAGAGGAGACTCAGGGCAGAGCTCATTGCTATCTACAACTACCTGAAGGGAGGCTGTAGCCAGGTGGGGTTGGTCTCTTCTGCCAGGCAAGCAGCAACAGAAGAAGGGAACACAGTCTCAAGTTGTGTCAGGGGAGGTCTAGGCTGGATGTTAGGAGGAAGTTTTTGGCAGAGAGAGTGATTGGCATTGGAATGGGCTGCCCAGGGAGGTGGTGGAGTCCCCATCCCTGGAGGTGTTGAAGCAAAGCCTGGCTGAGGCACTTAGTGCCATGGTCTGGTTGATTGTCTAGGGCTGGGTGCTAGGTTGGACTGGATGAGCTTGGAGGACTTTTCCCACCTGGCTGATTCTATTCTGTTCTAATTCCTGCATCCTTTGGTGTAGTGGTACTGTTCTGTTCTGGCTGTGAATACCCAGAACAGGCTTTTCTGTGCACTGGAAAGAAATGAGGCATCATCTCACATGCTCTGCTGGTTAAGTCTGGGTTTGTGTGCAATTGTTTCCAAATCCAGACCATCTTCCTGCTAAGACAGAGCCATAGGCTGGCTGTGGTCAGTGGGATGTTAGCAGTTTAGAATCCACCAGGGGAGCTGATTGGAGTTGCCTCCAGGTGTATCCTAGACTGTTAACATCATGATCGGCATAAAGGGGGGGGAGTTTGCTGAGGATGTGGGCTGCTTCCGACCCTGCTCCTGCTTCTCTTCATCCCCTCAGGGGCTCGCTTACTGTTTTGTTCCCAAGGACTGCCTCCCTACTTGTGACTGCTGTGCATTTTTTTGAGCTGAGTGTAGTTTATATACTTAATATTGGCATTTAATTATATTTTTTTCCCTGTGAGGGTGACAGAGCACTGAACAGGCTGCCCAAGAGGGTTGTGGAGACTTCTTCTCTGGAGATTCAGGCTGGATGTGAGGAGGAAATTCTTCACCATGGGAGTGGTGAGAGCCTGGAATGGGTTGCCCAGGGAGGTGGTTGAGGCCCCATGCCTGGAGATGTTTAAGGCCAGGCTGGATGAGGCTGTGTGCAGCCTACTCTAGGGTAGGGTGTCCCTGCCCATGGCAGGGTGGGGGGTGGAACTAGCTGATCCTTGTGGTCCCTTCCAACTCTGACTGATTCTATGATTCTCTGCTGTACAGCTATTGGACAGCATGCTACTTGAAGTAGCAACAGATAGTTGCCTTAATCTTCTCCATCCTGTTGTTGTCTGGATGTTTCAGCCACGAGCCATCCCTTTTAGGATGATATCCCATCCCCATTATCAAAAGCCAGATATTTATGCCAAGGCATTGATATATGCCATTAAGACAAAGGAAATAAATTCCAACTCACATGTTGTATTTCACACCCCGAGTTTTATCTTGACCTCCTAAGGTGGGAGACAGATGTTTTCCACTGGCAATGCTTTGGTTATTTGTGTCAAATGCACATCTGAAACCCACCTATATAAAACTGGGATATGGGCTGCATTTTAAACAAAACCAGGGAGAAATATGCAGGCTTTAAGAGATGAAGGGGGAGAAAAAAAACCTCTGCATCAAGCACCAGGATATGGGAGTGAGTAAGCATAATAGATCAGAATAAGGCCCTAAATCAATTTTATTTTCACAGTTCCAGCATCATAAAGTGGGTGGCAGTAAACCAATTATTATGCAACTTAATGAACTAATTAGGAAAATCAGAGCAATAATGGTACTGGTACTGACTGATCTGAATATAAAAAGTAGAATTAAGTTCTCAGTATTGACTTTTTCCATACAAAGGATTATATAATAACTTCTCCAAGCATTTTGATTCTGAGGAGGAAGGAGAATTGTATCTGTAGTTGCTGTGGGTACCCAAAAGATTTCATATTTCAGGTCCTAAATTCACCGTGTAAGGTTGAGGGGCAGTGGTGGAAGCTGAGGCATAGGAGGTTTCACATATACATGAGGAGGAGTTTTTTCTCTGTGAGGGTGACAAAACACTGGAGCAGGCTGCTCAGGGGAGTTGTGGAGTCTCCCTCTCTGGAGATATTCAAAACCCACCTGGATGTGTTCCTGTGTGATCTGCTCTAGCTGATCCTGCTCTGGCAGGGAAGTTGGACCGGATAAGCTTTCGAGGTCTCTTCCAGCCCTTCTGCTTTATGTATTAGTAATTATAACACCCCCAAGCAAACTAGGACCAGACCATCAAAGAGATTCATTTGCATTGATCCCCCTGCTAAATGCTGTCAAAACCTGGATATCTGTGCTCTGCTGATGCTTTAAATACCTCCAGCATAATGCTTAGGTGACTGCTCCTGCGGGGCAGGGACACAAAACCTGAAGTTGTCGGTTTAAGCTTTTGTCGGAATGAGATTTACACCCAACTGCAGGCAGAGGAAGAGGGGAAGTGACAAAAGCACAGCTTCTGTTCTTTAGTGTTCCAATTGCACAGCACCCTCTGCTTTCAACTCTTTAACTTGTGAGTGCACATAATACTGTAGATCTTGACAGGCAGTATAAATATCTTGCTATCAGGCCAGCGGTTCTCATTATGCACCCAGATTATATATGAGCGTTTCAAGGCACTCAATAGTTTGTTGATTTTTCTTTCTTTACAACATTTCTGCCTTTTGCCTAGGTTGATAATATGATGTGTGATTATGGGCCTAAACCTTTCCTCTTTAAACACCAGCAACAAGGTTGCTTTTGCCTTTGGTGGCTGGGATTGAAATGAGCCCTCATCAATTTCTCCATCATTTCCTTGCTCTTGTGAAACAAACTATAGTGTTGTCATTGAGTCAGAATGTGTATTTTTTCTGGCCATGCAATTACAAAATGGGGTATATTTACTGGTGTTCACATGGTTCCATGCCTGCTTTATCCCTGTTTGGCAAATTTAGCAGCTCTAATATTTGTAGGTGCCTGAATTTATCCCTGTTTGGCAAATTTACCAGCTCTAATATTTGTAGGTGCCTGCTTGTGGCAAATATGGCAGCTCTAAGATTTGTAGGTGCCTGCTTGTGGCAAATATGGCAGCTCTAAGATTTGTAGGTGCCTGCTTGTGGCAAATATGGCAGCTCTAAGATTTGTAGGTGCCTGCTTGTGGCAAATATGGCAGCTCTAAGATTTGTAGGTGCCTGCTTGTGGCAAATATGGCAGCTCTAAGATTTGTAGGTGCCTGCTTGTGGCAAATATGGCAGCTCTAAGATTTGTAGGTGCCTGCTTGTGGCAAATATGGCAGCTCTAAGATTTGTAGGTGCCTGCTTGTGGCAAATATGGCAGCTCTAAGATTTGTAGGTGCCTGCTTGTGGCAAATATGGCAGCTCTAAGATTTGTAGGTGCCTGCTTGTGGCAAATATGGCAGCTCTAAGATTTGTAGGTGCCTGCTTGTGGCAAATATGGCAGCTCTAAGATTTGTAGGTGCCTGCTTGTGGCAAATATGGCAGCTCTAAGATTTGTAGGTGCCTGCTTTTGTCCATGTTTGGCAAATTTACCAGCTCTAATATTTGTAGGTGCCTGAATCTATCCATGTTTGGCAACTTTAGCAGCTCTAATATTTGTAGGTGCCTGAATTTATCTCTGTTTGGCAACTTTAACATATCTAATATTTGTAGGTGCCTGCTTTTGTACATGTTTGGCAAATCTGGCAGCTCTAATATTTGTAGGTGCCTGCTTTTATCCATGTTTGGCAACTTTAGCATCTCTAATATTTGTAGGTGCCTGCTTTATCCCTGTTTGGCAAATTTGGCATCTCTAATATTTGTAGGTGCCTGAATTTATCCATGTTTGGCAAATTTGGCAGCTCTAATATTTGTAGGTGCCTGCTTTTAGCTATGTGTGGCAAATCTAGCAGCTTGAATATTGGTATGTGATATTTGTTGTGTGCTTTGGGGTTTTGGTTGGTGTTGGTTCTTTGTGTATTTTTTTGGTTGGTTGGTTTGGTTATGTAGGGTTTGGGGTTTTTTTTGTAATGGTCTTTGTATAATCATAAAATCGTTTTGGTTGGAAGAAGATTTTAAGATCACCAAGTCTGAATGATAAACCATCCCTACCAGGTCACCACTAAACCATAGAATCATAGAATCAGCCAGGTTGGAAGAGACCTCCAAGCTCAGCCAGTCCAACCTAGCACCCAGCCCTAGACAATCAACCAGGCCATGGCACTAAGTGCCTCATCCAGGCTTTGCTTGAACACCTCCAGGGACAGTGACTCCACCACCTCCCTGGGCAGCCCATTCCAATGCCAATCACTCTCTCTGCCAACAGCTTCCTCTTAACATCCAGCCTAGACCTCTCCTGGCACAGATTGAGACTGTGTCCCTTTGTTCTATTGCTGCTTGCCTGGGAGAAGAAGCCAACCCCCACCTGGCTACAGCCTCCCTTCAGGTAGTTGTAGACAGCAATGAGGTCATCCCTGAGGATCCTCTTCTCCATGTCCCTCGGTACTGTGTGTCTATGGCTTTTCAGTCCCTCCAGGGATGAGGATTCCACCACTTTCCTGGGCAGCCTGTTCCAGAACCCTTCTGTGCAAGAAGGGTTTCCTCATGTCCAACCTCCCCTTGTGCAACTCAAGGCTGTTCAGAGGTCTGGAGCCCCTCTCTTATGGGGACACACTGTGAGAGTTGGGGCTGATCAGCCTGGAGAGGAGAAACCACAGGAGAGAGCAGCCTCCTTATACATTAAGTGGGCTAAAGGAAAGCAGGGGAGGGATTTTTTACAGGACTTTGTAGTGCTAGGATGAGAGGAAATGCATTTGAGCTTGAGGAGGGTACATTTAGACTAGATACTGGGAAGAAATTCTTTGCAGTGAGGGTGGTGAGACACCAGCACAGGTAGCCCAGGGAAGTTGTGAATGCTCTTTCTCTGGAGATGTTCAAAGCCAGGTGGATGAGGCCTTGAGTGACCTGTGGGAGATGTCTCTGCCTATGGCAGGGGGTTGGAACTAGATGACCTTTGGGGTCCCTTTCAACCCAAACCATTCTATGATTGAGTGATATTTGATATTTGCTAACAGTGTTTCTGATGCTTGGGTATAGAATGGTTGCTTGAGAATGAACACTGCTCTCATAGTTTGGGTTCTACATAGAATCATAGAGTGGTTTAGTTGGAAGGGACCTCAAAGGTCATCCAGTTCCTACCCCCTGCCATAGGCAGGGACACATCCCACTAGAACAGGTTGCTGAAGGCCTCATTCGACCTGGCCTTGAACACCTCCAGGGAGGTAGTGCATGACAAAATCCCAGAATGCGATTCTCATCCGTAGCCTCCCTGGGCAACCTGTGCCAGTCTCTCACCACCTTCACTGCAAACAACTTCTTCCTAACATTCAGTTAAAATCTCTCCTTTGCCAGTTTAAACTGGGTGATCTTGGAGGTCTCTTCCAGCTTGGTTGATTCTGTGATCCCTGGAGGTGTTGAAGAAAAGCCTGCATGAGGCACTTAGTGCCATGGGCTGGTTGATTGGCTAGGGCTGGGTGCTTGGTTGAACTGGATGAGCTTGGAGGTCTCTTCCAACCTGCTTGATTCCATGATTCTGTCTACAAGTGCTCCATCACAAAGCTAAAGGTGAAAGTACTTTCTTAAGTAGCTTCATGGAACAGCACAAACAAGAAGGAGGGAAAAAACCAAAACAAAGAAGACTAAAATTCTGTTTTCTGTGATTCTAGTTGATTGGCTAGAAGTGGATGATAGGTTCTACTGGATGAGCTAGGAGGTCTTGTCCAACCTGGTTGAATCTGTGATCCCTGGTAGTGTTGAAGCAAAGCCTGGCTGAGGCACTTAGTGACATGGTCTGGTTGATTGGCTAGGGCTGGGTGATGGGTCGGACTGGATGATGTTGGAGGTCTCTTCCTACCTGGTTGGTTCTGTGATCCATGCAGGTGTTGAAGAAAAGCCTGGATGAGGCACTTAGTGCCATGGTCTGGTTGATTGGCTAGGGCTGGGTGATGGACTAGATGAGCTTGGAGGTCTCTTCCAACCTGCTTGATTCCATGATTCTGTCTCCAAGTGCTCCATCAGAAAGCTAAAGGTGAAAGTCATTTCTTAAGTAGCTTCATGGAACAGCACAAGCAAGAAAAGGGGAAAAAAAAAAAGACTAAAATTCTGCTTTCTGTGGTAGAAAGGATCAATGGGAACAGTTTTGTTTATTTTCCTGGTCAAAAAGTCCCTGTCAGAGTCTATTTAAAACAAGTGGAGAGATGGGAGGGGCCTTAATGGCCTTAAAGCAAATGTCTCACATACACTTTGTGAAAAACAAGAGAGGGATCCAGGGCCAGCATGTTAAAAAAAAAATGAGCCTTTCCAATACAATTTGTCACCCATGCATAAATCTTGCTGACATTTTCAGTCACTTTAATAGCCTCCCCATTTTATAAATCAGTATGAACTTGCACAGTTGCAAAAAAAAAAACCAACCCAAAGTGTGTATATATATATTTTTTTTTTTCAACATCTCATTTGCATACTTTACCAAAAGCCAATGAGGCAGTGGAAGCAACACTGGTGATCATAATAAGTGTTTGGGGAAAAGGCAGAAAGATCACTAATGGTTTGCCTTTAGGGATTTCTGTACTCCATAGGGGATGAAAATGAGAAATATTTTTCAAACAGCAGGGGTAAAGGTTTTAAAACTAGAAACACATGGAGTGATAAAAATGTTAGTGCCACAGGGCGCATAGCAGGGGAAATTTACAATGTAAAAACTGTAATTTCAGCATTAGGAAGTAATAATCGTGTTTCATCATTGTTATTAAAGCATGACCCTGAAAGTCACATAAATTAGATATAACTTTCTGGAGAAGTGTATTAATCTTCAGTGGAAAATATGAGGAAAGTTTATTATCATCTGAAGATCAGAAGGAGCTGGGGTTTATTACAAAAAAATGAAGTTGCAACTTGGTGGTGGTGGTGGTGGTGGTTTTTTCTTTGGGAGGACTCTCCAGCTGAACATGAGCCAGCAGTGTGGCCAGGAGAGCCAATGGCATCCTGGCCTGCATCGGGAACAGGGTGGCCAGCAGGATGAGGGAGGTTATTCTGTCCCTGTACTCAACATCTTTGTGGAGTTCAGGTTGCTGATATTCTGTCCCTGTAATCAACATCCTCCTGTAGTTCAGGTTGCTTATATTCTGTCCCTGTACTCAATATCCTTATGGAGTTCAGGTTGCTGATATTCTGTCCCTGCACTCAACATCCTCCTGTAGTTCAGGTTGCTGATATTCTGTCCCTGTACTCAATATCCTTATGGAGTTCAGGTTGCTGATATTCTGTCCCTGTACTCAACATCCTCCTGTAGTTCAGGTTGCTGATATTCTGTCCCTGTA
>WAAF01001974.1:1486-18387 GCA_013400475.1 Tricholaema leucomelas | reverse complement strand
CAACTACCTGAAGGGAGGCTGTAGCCAGGTGGGGTTGGTCTCTTCTGCCAGGCAACCAGCAAGGGAAGAAGGGGACACAGTCTCAAGGTGTGCCAGGGGAGGTCTAGGCTGGATGTTAGGAGGAAGTTGTTGGCAGAGAGAGTGATTGGCATTGGAATGGGCTGCCCAGGGAGGTGGTGGAGTCCCCATCCCTGGAGGTTTTGAAGCAAAGCCTGGATGAGGCACTTAGTGCCATGGTCTGGTTGATTGTCTAGGGCTGAGTGCTAGGTTGGACTGGCTGAGCTTGGAGGTCTCTTCCAATCTGCTTGATTCTGTGAGTCTATGACTCCTGCCTGCTTGATGCTGAAGGCAGTGACCAGTTCTGCTCTGAAAACCATCTAGAGTTCCATGAGAAGAAGTGGCCATCAAAGAATCACAGAAACATGCAGGTTGGCAAAGCCCCTCGGGATCACCAAATCCAATCCAGAACCCTACTCTACAAGATTCACCTTAAACCATAGCCCTAAGCACCACATCCAAATGACCCTTAAACACAGCCAGGGTGGGTGACTCCACCATCTCCCTGGGCAGCTCATTCCAATCCCTGGCTTTCCCTCTGTGAAAAACTTTTTCCTCGTGTCCAATCTAAACCTCCCCAGTCTCAGCTTGAGGCCATTTCCCCTTGTTCTCTCTCCAGTGACCTGTGAGAAGAGCCCAGCAGCAGCCTCTCCACAAAGTCCCTTCAGGTAGCTGGAGATAGCAGTGAAATCTAAAGAAGGAGCTCAGGAAATGCAGGAAGCTCTGTTTGTATCCCTAAGTGGCTTATATTTTGGTCAACAAAGCCTTTCTATTATGTTGATGCCAAATGCAGCCAGATGATTAATGAAGAGTGATGGAGTCCCTGGGAAAAAAGATGAAATTGTAGACTGAGTTACCCCACGAACATCCACCAGGAGACCTAAGATACAACCAGTTATCCAAGTTTCCATCCTACTGTCAAATCCAAGTTTATGAGGGCCTCTCTCCTCTTGGATTGTTCCACCTGCAAGAGCTCTTGAGTTGATTTTTTGGCAGAAATCTAATGCCACCCTAGCTCTTGGGGTGTGTGTGGTCATCTACCTCTCCCAGCTTGGGTTGGTGCAGTGTGGCAGAAGACAATCTGCTGGGAGAAGCACCTGCTGCTGAGGGCCACTCCATGCATCTATGGGGAGCATGGTTTCTGTTGCCTTCCTGGCTCCAAAATCCCAGACAGTGTCCTGAAATAAGAGGCTTAATGTATGGATTCAGCACTTCTTTTGCCATGCTCAGGTGATCAGTAGCAGAGCAGCCTCATCTCTGTATTTCATGTCTTTGTCTTGGATTTTCTGTTTCAATTTTCTGCTAGCATGTTGAAGTGGAACACTGTGTTAAAAGACAGCCCCAGGTGACCCCAGCAGACTGGAGGTACTTTTAGTTTTCTGGAGATGAAGAATTAATTAGTGCTACACTGGTGATAAATCTTTTGACTTTCCTGTGTGAGAAGCAACCTTCAATCCGTTTGGGTCTGCTGTGCTGCGTTGCATCTTGTGTTAGAGCACCAAGGCTGTGCCTCTCAGAGTGTGATTGAACCAGTTGTCTGTTTTCAGTCACTCACAGGATGTCAGGGGTTGGAAGGGACCCAAGGAGATCATCGAGTCCAACCCCCTGCCACAGCAGGACCACACAATTTAGCACAGATCACAGAGGAACACGTCCAGACAGGCCTTGAAAGGCTCCAGAGAAGGAGACTCCACAACCTCTCTGAGGAACCTATTCCAGTGCTCTGTAACCCTTACAGTCAAGAATTTTTCCCTGATGTTGAGCTGGAACCTCCTGTGCTGCAGCTTCCATCCATTGCTCCTTGTTCTATTCCAGGGAGCAAGTGAGCAGAGCCTGTCCCCCCAAGATGTGTTCCTGTGTGTCCTGAGCTAGATTGTATGGTCCTGCTCTAGTGATCCTGTGAACTCAACATGTAGCTTGGCTTTGTGGGTAGACTTCAGAGCAGCAGTAGAGCCTTTCTCAAGTGCTCCAAAGGGAGGAAGGCTATGCAGAAGGAAAGCATCATTATTCTTTATCCTTCCAGCTGTGTTCTTATGTGCAAATGGTTGTAGCTGTTGTTTCCTCTGTCCCTTTCTGTCGGTCCCTTCAGGCAGTTTGAAGCTCATGCATAGCTACAGATTAGGCATTGTGCTTCTCTGTGCCATTGGAACTAACAAGGCAAAGTTGCCCCAGATGGGAATTATTATGTTTAAAAATTCTATTATTATTTTTTTTCCATTCTGCCTTCTCTGCTTTCATCATCTCTTCCAACCTGGTTGACTCTATTCTATTCTACATATTTTGTCTCTTGTTTTCCCTTCCCTATACCTTTTATAACTTCCCTACCTCAAATACCTTTTCTTTATTGTTAAAATGTTCTTCTTCTAACTTCCAAATCGAAGTGAGATTATTTATTTGGGTCTACTTTACCTTTTCCTCTCTACATCTAATTCCTTTTCTTTGGGGAAGAAGGGGAAAGAGGGAAAGGCATCTTATAAATTGTTATTGGTTCTATTAAGTGTATTTGAGTCTCTGGGAAATTTAAACTAGAAGTGAGACAAAGCCATTGAAAGGAAAAAAAAAATCTTAACCTCTGTTTTTTTTTTCTCCTCTTGAAACCAACCTCAGGTTTTTCCAAACCAGAAATTTTGCTTTTTTTTTTTCCTTTGCACCCTAAAAAAGAACTAATTTTCTACTCCAGAAAGGTCATCTTCTGAGCCAGTGTGCTAACTGCCAGCTACTTCAGTGGTCACAGCAAAAAGAGACTTCATCACTTCCTTCCTGAGAAGGGAAAGGTGTTAGATGTTTGTCTGTTTAAAATGGGGCAGCTGAAAGAAGCTAATGGCAGAGGGAAAGCTGTGAATAAGCAGCGAATTTGTTGGCTTGATAGCTTTATGTTGTAGTCTGTGAAAACTCAGCTGGCTTCAGATATTCCTTTACCATGAAGAAAAGTAATAACTTTCAGAAGGTGAAATGAATGACAGTAATGACTTGCTGCTCAATATTATTAGCCATCTGCTTTATGCTGCTGTAAATTGATTTAGAAAAGGATTCATCAACTGTTGAGCAGCCTACACAATGCTAAAGACTAAAGCTCTTGATTTCCAAACACAGAAGGTCTTCTTTATGTGGGAGTTTGCTGAGGAAGACAAGAAAGGGATCTAATGCATAAATATCTGAGGGCTGGGGGTCAAAGAGGAAGGGACAGCTTCTGGTTACTTGCACCCAGTGATAGGACAAGGGGCAATGGATGGAAACGGCAGCACAAGAAGTTTCACCTCAACACAAGGAGGAACTTCTTTACTGTAAGGGTGACTGGCAGAGCACTGGAACAGGCTCCCCAGACAGGTTGTGGAGTCTCCTTCTCCGGAGACTATCAAGGCCTGTCTGGATGTGTACCAGTGTGACCTGAGCTAGATTGTATTGTTCTGCTCTAGCGAGGAGAGGCTGAGGGAGCTGAGGATGTGCAGCCTGGAAGAAAGGAGGCTCAGGGGTGACCTCATAGCTGTCTGCAACTACCTGAAGGGAGGTTGTAGCCAGGTGGAATTGAGCTCTTCTCACAGGCAACCATCAACAGAACAAAGGGATGCAGTCTCAAGTTGTGAAGGGCAGGGGAATATAAGCAGGATGTTAGGAGGCAGTTACTCCTGGAGAGAGTGATTGGCATTGGAATGGGCTGCTCGGGGAGGTGGTGGAGTCACCGTCCCTGGAGGTGTTTCAGAGGAGGCTGGATGGGACACTTAGTGCCATGGCTTAGTTAATTAGAAGGGTTAGGTGATAGGTTGGACTCGATCTCAGAGGTCTTTTCCAACCTGGTTGATTCTGTGATTCTATAGTATAAGGGACTTAAAGCAGAAGTTAACCTAGGTGAGTAAACTCTAGACTGGAAAATGCTATGTGCTGATGTTGTGGGTGTGAAACTTCTCTTTACATTGATGCCACTTGCAAACTGAGCCTTGTTCAGCCTGTGAAGCTGGTGCCTGTAGCTGCTAAAGCAGGGGGTTAGGCTTGGCTTTGGAGACCAGGAGTGTTTTCATATTTCCTTAATGTGAAGTGCAGCAATCGGATTTGTATCATTTATAATTTGATGTTCGACATAGTTCCCTACCTACCCTAGGTGGTGCTCCTCTGGCAGGGGCTTTGGCCTGGATGATTTTTTGAGGTCCCTTCCCACCCCTAATGTTCTGTGAATCTCTGATTTGGTTGCATGTCAGAGGCATGTCGTATCCTGGGTGTTATTTTCTTCTTAGGAGAAAAAGACTTTTTCCTTCCTTTTCCATCTGGTTCATAGAGCTGCAATGAGGGTTTGGAGCTGCCGGATGATGTGAGCTTCTCAATTGAAAGCTCACTTTAATGACTGATTGCCTCTTTCAGAGAAGGATCTCTGAAAATGAACTTTTTCTGGCAAAGCAGAAGGAGATTCTGGCTGCTAGGAGAGGACAGTGAAATACTAAGAGAATTTCCTTTTGTTGACTTGTGTTCTAAGAGCACTTGGCCATCCCAGAGGGTCTTGAGCTGCAGGATGGGTAGTGAAGATCATAGAATCAGTGAGGTTGGAAGACACCTCCAAGCTTATCCAGTCTAACCTAGCACCCAGCCCTATCCAATCAACTAGACCATGACACTAAGTGCCTCATCCAAACTTTTCTTGAATACCTCCAGGGATGGCAACTCCACCACCTCCCTGGGCAGCCCATTCCAATGCCAATCACTCTCNCCCTCTCTCCGACAACACCTCCCTCCAAACCCCCAGCCTAGACCCCCCCTGCCACAACTTGAGACTGTGTCTCCTTACTCTGTTTCTGGTTGCCTGGCAGAAGAGCCCAACCCCACCTGGCTACAGCCTCCCTTCAGGTAGTTGTAGACAGCAATGAGGTCTGCCCTGAGCCTCCTCTTCTCCAGGCTAATCAACCCCAGCTCCCTCAGCCTCTCCTCACAGGAAAGGTTCTATGGAACCTTTCAAAGGTTGCTCATATATACAAAAATATGTATTGAATTTAGTTTTTACTTCCAGTACTTCTGATATTTTCCTGAAGAGAGTGTTCAGGCACTGGAATGAGCTGCCCAGGGAGGTGGTGGAGTCACCCACCCTGGATGTATTTAAGGGTTGTTTGGAGGTGGTGCTTAGGGCTATGGTTTAAGGTGAATCTTGTAGAGTAGGGTTCTAGGTTGGACTTGGTGATCCTGAGGGGCTTTGCTAACCTGGATGACTCTGTGATTCTGTAACCCTTTGTAAAAGAAAAGAAAACAAAAGATTTGTTTTCCCACTCTTCCTGTGTAAAGGCTGTGGGTTTCCTGCTGTAATGTCTTAAAATAAGTCCTATTAATCTTGTTTTTTTCCCCCAGTCAGTCAGTAGTGGGCAGGCAATATCCACAGAAAAACCCTACAATAATGACATTTATCCTCTAAATAACAAACTGTTTTGCATGCCTGATGGAAGGAAATAAATTTTGAGGGTGATTTCAATACCAAGTGATTGAGAGGTTTATTGGCTAAAGCAGCAGTGAAACACATTATTAAAAGTTATGGAAATAAAACAGTGTCTTAATAACAGCAGAATGCCAGTCAAAACACAGGGTATTTTGCCATGCTCTTTAAATTCAGCAGTCCTTTTCCCATGGAATAGACATTTTTTTACTGTGAGTTGAAGTCACTGTTTTCTTGGGGAATTATGAAGTGTCTGTTGCTTTAGGATTCATTTGATTACACCATTAAGGTAATATTCCTAATGACACCTCACACACACACATGCACCCCCAAACAAAACCACTAATCACTTAAATCACAGAAACATTCCAGTTGGGAAAGCCCCTCAGGATCACCAAGTCCAGTCCCTATCCCTGTGGTTCACCCTAAGCCATATTCCCAAGCATCACAGCCGAATGACTTTCTAACACATCCAGGGTTGGTGGCTCCATCACCTCCCTGGGCAGCTTATTCCAGTGCCTGGTCACTCTTGCTGGGAAAAAAAGTTTCCTAATATCCAGTCTAAACCTACCCAGGGGCAGCTTGAGGCCATTCCCTCTTGTTCTATTCCTAGATCACCCCTTTAGTTCTATCACTGGGGTTGGAACTAGATGATTCTTGTGGTCCCTTCCAGCTCTGACTGATTCTATGATTCTCTTTACCTATGAGAAGAGAGCAGCACCAACCTCTCCACAAGGTCCTTTCAGGTATCTGTAGACAGTGATGATGATCTTCCTAACATCCAGTTTAAATCTCCTTTCTGCCAGTTCAAACCCATTCCTCCTCGTCCTGTCATCACCAGACCTTGTCGATAGTCCCTCCTCAACCTTCCTGTAGCCCCCTTCAGGTACTGGAAGGCCACTGCAAGGTCTGCTGGAAGCCTTCTCTTCTCCAGGCTGCAGAGCTCCATAGCCTGTCCTCATAGCAGAGCTGCTGCAGCCCTCTGAGCATCTTCATGGCCCTCCTCTGGACTCACTTGAATAGTTACTTGTTCTTCTTGTGTTGGGGGCTCCAGAACTGTAATAGAAAACTAGAAGATCATCCACTGAGGATGATGAGACAGCCTGATCAAGTTGGACATAGAATCATAGAATGGTTTAGGTTGGAAGGGACCTCAAAGCTCATCCAGTTCAAATCCCCCTGCCATAGGCAGGGACACCTCCCACTGGAACAGGTTGCTCAAGGCCTCATCCAACCCGGTCCTGAACAACTCCAGGGAGGTTGTGGATGACAGAATCACAGAATGTGATCTTTGATCACATTCTGTGATTCTGTCATCCACAAACCTCCCTGGGCAACCTGTGCCAGTGTCTCACCAACCTCATTGTGAAGAACCCTTTCCTAACATTCAGTTTCAATCTGGGATCACATTCTGTGCTCCACAACCTCCCTGGGCAGCCTGTGCCAGTGTCTCACCAACCTCATTGTGAAGAACCCTTTCCTAACATTCAGTTTCAATCTGGGATCACATTCTGTGCTCCACAGCCTCCCTGGGCAGCCTGTGCCAGTGTCTCACCAACCTCACTGGAAAGAACCCCTTCCTAACATCTACTTTGAATCTCCCCTCTTCCACTTTAAACCCATTACCCCTTGTCCCTGGTCACTGCAGGGGGAATTGTATTGAATGTTTTTAAAGATCCCTTCCAAACCAAACCATTCTGTTATTTAGTGTCCTTCTGTGCCCAGCATTTGGTATGCAGGAGCAGCAGACAGCACTAAAGGAGGACTACCCCTCCTCAGAGCCAGCAGCTGTGAGCTCTGGCGTGTTGAGCCGCCGACCCTCGCAGCTGAAGCTGGCACACGACTGCAGGAACGAGGACAGAGTGATGCTAACAAGGCTGAGCTGATCTGCATATATTACAAAGGCAAAGCAGAATACTTGCATAATGGCAGAGCTGCAAAGTAGGTCCAAGGGAACACCTTGATTTGCCCAGGAAATGGGAATGCAGCTGTGAATGTTTTTGGCAGCAAAGTGTTTCTGCTTGTGAGAGTCATCAAGCCTAACCATTGATGGCTCTTTGCTTGGCCTGGGTTATTTGAGCATTGCAGAAACTCCCTCTTCATCTCCCTGTGATAAGATGTAGAGTTCTGTGAGCAGAGATCTGGAGAGAAAGAGAGGGGAAAAAAACCCCACTCACTAAAAAAAAAAGCTAAAACCAAACTAAAATCCTCCACCAAAACAAACAAAAAACCCCAAAAGCAGCCAACCAACCAAATAACAACAAAGAAAACCTCAACCACAAAAGCAGTTAAAAAAAATACATAAACAAAACAAAAAAAAGCACCAAAAAACTCCACAAAACTGAATCCAAACCCAATGAAACACCAAGAAACAACCCAAACCTCCCCTCAAACAACAGCAAAACCCAAGAAAAAATGCAAAGCCTCCAACAAATGCACCCCAGAGATAAATAATAACCCAAATCAACTTCAAAAACCCAAACACTACCTCACCCTCAAAAACAAACCCATGACAAGCTGAACAAAACTGAATAAAGTCAACCCAAAACCAACCCAAAACCATCTTGGGGAACCAACTAACCCCCCCTAAACCAAAATCAAACCAGCAAGAAAAAACAGAAACAACAAAACCTCCAAGCAATCAAGCAAAAAAAAAAACCCTCAAAGCAACACAACTAAACAACAACAAAACAATCAAACAAAATCAAACACACAGGTGGAAGCTGCAAAACCCCTACAGGAAAATAAAGAACAAAAGAAAAATTAAATGAAATGGCAACCAAAAAAGGGTGAAGGGAAAGAGGGGAAAAAAAGGAGGGAAGGAGGGAGGAGAAAATAAAAGAGGAAAAAAGAGGAGTGAAAAAAAAGGAGGGGAAAAAAGAAGGAAAATCAATGGGGGGAAAAAAGGAGAAAAAAGAAAAATCAAAGAAAAAAAGAGAAAACAAAAGGAGAAAAAGAGAAAGAAAAAAGAGGAAAAATCAAAGGAAAAAAAAGAGAAAAAGGAAAAAATCAAAAAAGGAG
Organism: Tricholaema leucomelas; assembly: GCA_013400475.1. Lineage (NCBI taxonomy): Eukaryota > Metazoa > Chordata > Aves > Piciformes > Lybiidae > Tricholaema lacrymosa > Tricholaema leucomelas. The sequence goes on along the minus strand of WAAF01001974.1, from coordinate 9,902 downwards.
GAGAAAAAAAGAGAAGAAAAGAAAAACAAAGAAAAAAAAGCAAAGTCATAGAATCATAGAATCAGTCAGGGTTGGAAGGGACCACAAGGATCAGCCAGTTCCAACTCCCCTGCCATGGGCAGGGACACCCTACCCTAGATCAGCCTGGCAGAGCCCCATCCAGCCTGGTCTTAAACACCTCCAGGGATTGGGCCTCAATCTCTTCCCTGGGCAATCCATTCCAGGCTCTCACCGCTCTCATGCTGAGCAACTTTCTCCTCACCACCAGTCTGAACCCACCCATCTCCAGCTTTGCTCCAAAGTCACATAGTAAAAGAGAAAAGAAAAGGAGGGAGGGAAAAGAGGAAAAATCAAAGCAAAAAAAGGTGACCCTGGTGAGGGGCCTGGAGCACAGCCCTGTGAGGAGAGGCTGAGGGAGCTGGGGGTGAGCAGCCTGCAGAAGAGGAGGCTCAGGGCAGACCTCATTGCTGTCTATAACTACCTGAAGGGAGGCTGTAGCCAGGTGGGGTTGGGCTCTTCTGCCAGGCAAGCAGCAACAGAACAAGGGGACACAGTCTCAAGCTGTGGCAGGGGAGGTCTAGGCTGGATGCTAGGAGGAAGTTGTTGTCAGAGAGAGTGATTGGCATTGAAATGGGCTGCCCAGGGAGGTGGTAGAGTCGCTGTCCCTGGAAGTGTTCAGGAAAAGGCTGGCTGAGGCACAGTGCCATAGTCTAGTTGACTGTCTAGGGCTGGGTGCTAGGTTGGACTGGATGAGCTTTTGACATCTCTTCCAAGCCCTAACATTCTGTGATTCTCCACTTCTTTGTATGTTTTGTTACTGAAAATGATGTAACTTGATGCCAGAAAACGTTTATGGATCCTAACACGAGTAACATTTCTTATTGTTGGCAGCTCACATTGTCTGATGATCAAATGATCCCCAGGACCCTGCTCAGAAAGCATGAGGCAAAACTGGTGAGTAGGCAAGGGTTGTGCATGTAATGTGTGAAATGGTAACCATGAGATTACAGACAGAATTTATACTTGAAAGGGTAAACTGGAAAGAATGAACATTCCTTATCATTGGCAGCTCACAGCATCTAATGACCAAATGACCCTCAAGACCTTGCTAAAAAAGTGTGAGGGGGAAAAACTGCTGAGTGGGCAAGGGTTGTGCATGTAACATAGAATCAGCCAGCTTGGAGGAGACCTCCAAGATCATCCACTCCATAGCACCCATGTGATATGATCACCAACAATGAGAAATGATAACCATAACAATACAGAAGGAATTTATACCTGAAAGGATGAAGTGGATCATGCAGGTCCCTTTTGTTTCTTTCTTTCTTAGATACATCTGGCTATACAAAGCCAACAAATATGACTCCAGACTTAGTTTCTTTCCTTATTTTTACTGAAATGTGGATCATTTTGTTTCCTGTCAGTCCAAAGCCATAAAAACCCACCAGACAGCAAGGCTGCTCTGTTGAATACTTCATGGTTGTTATGGTCTTGAAATGACATCAGGGACACATGTAAATGAATTGTGTATAAGAATGTAGGTATCTGTATTTGTCTGCTATGATTTGCTTTATTTTTATCTTTATTTTAAACTTCTTCCTGTGCTTCTGAAACTGAAAGAAGGCAAATTTTATCACTGAGTGAGGCAGATTTACGTGGCCAGTCTTAAAGTCACAGCTATAAAAAGCGGTGGGAAATAGTAATGAACAGAAATGTACCCAAAGAGATGACTTCTTTGAGTGTCATTTCTTTCTCCACATCAATTAATTTCAAGCACAGGTCACATGCAGTGTGACTCAGATCATTAAATGCCAATCTTAGGGATATGCCACAAAATGCATTTCACTCAGGTTGTGGATTTCTTCCCCCCCTAAATAGCAAGGATGCATTAAGATAATTGCAATACTCTAATTAGACTTTCTCCTAAAACTCACTTGTCTACAAGTGGTTTAATAGATGAAGGATTTTTAAAGGGGTTAGAGAGAACCAGTTACAGTAATCAGAGAAGAAAAAGTGCTGAAGGTATCAGGAAGGCTCGTAATTAAACCCAAGCTTACAGCTCAATTAAACTTGAGCATCATTATGCATAAAACATCAGTGGGCACCAAGAGCCCAATAAAAAGAGATGCTATCAGTGTTAACAGCCAAAAGGTAAGATGTAATATGGATTGGACATAGTCTCCCAGATTAAGTAAAGGAAAATTGTGGATCCATTTGAAGTTCAATCTAAGCCATCTCTAATAAGCTGATTAACACCAGTTTGACATTGGAGATACAGTAACTGTCCCTGCCCATGGCAGGGGGGTTGGAACTAGACAATCCTTGTGGTCCCTTCCAACCCTGACTGATTCTGTGATTCTAACTGCTGGAAAGGACACTGAGCTCAGTGTTATGCAAACCACAAGAGATTGTTCCAGTGAGTTCTTTGGGACCAGAGAAGTCTCTCACATATGGGTACCCCCTCTCTGGGTACAGTTTCCATACTTTTTTATAGCTTAAACACTAAAATCATCACGAGAAAGGGATATACACAATACCTATGGTTCACCTGCTACAGCCATAAGGAGAAACTATAGTGCTGAATAAGACATGAGGAACAATCCCAAGTAGCTCTATTGATCCACGTGCAGGCTACACTCACCCTCTCCCCCTGGCCAGCAGAGCTCCTGAGATGCATAGATAGCAGAGCTGGGCAGTCACTGTCTCAGAAGGTAGCATCCCCACCAGGAACTGTGCCAGCATGGTGGTCAGACTGGTGCCACTCCAGCTCACCTACCCAAGTTCTTGGTTTATATGTGTTCAGAATTCTGTGCACCCCAGAATTCTGAACCAAGGAAAGCCAAACTCCTCCTTTACTTTGGAATGCCATCTTTCCCTGCAATCCCTGCTTCCCCTGGATCTTATCTTTAGTGACCTAGAGATTATATCTGCTTCTTGTACTTCTGATCACAGTCTCACAGTATCATCAGGGTTGGAAGAGACCTCACAGATCACCAAGTCCAACCTGTTACCACAGAGCCCAAGGCTAGACCATGGCACCAAGTGCCACGTCCAATCCTGCCTTGAACAGCTCCAGGGATGGCGACTCCACCACCTCCCTGGGCAGCCCATTCCAGTGGCCAATGACTCTCTCAGTGAAGAACTTTCTCCTCACCTCAAGCCTAAATTTCCCCTGGCATAGCTTGAGGCTGTGTCCTCTTGTTCTGGTGCTGGCTGCCTGAGAGTAGAGAGCAACCTCCTCCTGGCTACAACCACCCCTCAGGTAGTTGTAGACAGCAATGAGGTCTTCCCTGAGCCTCCTCTTCTCCAGGCTAAACAATCCCAGCTCCCTCAGCCTCTCCTCGTAGGGCTGTGCTCGAGGCCTCTCACCAGCCTCGCTGCCCTTCTCTGGACACGTTCAGGCATCTCAACATCCCTCTTAAACTGGGGGGCCCAGAACTGGGCACAGCAACTCTTCCCTCTTACACAGATTAATTCTGAAGATTGGGAAATTCAGGAGTGGTTTATTTGGTGGAAACAAGACAGGCAATGCTTGTGACTGGGAAAACACCGCTTGGGCCATCCAGTCCTGTGCAGTACTTATTGTATTTAGTCACAGATATCTCCCACTTTAGTTTGGATTCTCATTTGACTTAGAAGAGAATCATAGAATCAACCAGGTTGGAAGAGACCTCCAAGCTCATCCAGTCCACCCTAGCACCCAGCCCTGTCCAATCAACCAGACCATGGTACTAAGTGCCTCATCCAGGCTTTGCTTGAACACCTTCAGGAACAGTGACTCCACCAGCTCCCTGGGCAGCCCATTCCAATGGCAGATCACTCTCTCTGTAAAGAACTTCCTTCTAACTATTATAGCTATATTATTTGGCAGCAATTCCTATTTTGAGATCCCTCTAATCATGTAACTCCTTTGTAAATCAGTGGCAAATACTTTATAAATAAGCAGTAATGGAGCCATCAAGCAAATGACTTGGATTTTGAGTACACTTCCAAGCTCAAGGCAGTTTTGTTTGTCTCTGGTAGCAGTTGGCTTATGTCAGATTGATGTACACCTTACAAGATGTTTGCTTTTACATACCCCGAGGGAGCTGAAGGTTCAATCTCACCAAATCTATTGTGAAAATCTCTGTAGGAGAGTGAGTGATGCTTTGAATCAAAGCCTCGTAGGGTTGTGTGTTGAGTTGAGAGTCTCATGGTAACATTCCCCCCTTACCACCACCATATGAAAATTTAACAGCCAAAGTCTGACTACTTGTAAGTGTAAAAATACTGGGAACAGCCTATCAGGAAAAAAAAATGTGATGAAAAGCATTTGTGAGACTGCACACAGAAGAAATTTGTTGCAAAAGAAGATTGCACAACAGAAATCATTGCATGAGGGAACAGCTTTTGGTGCTTGTCTCTGAAGGTACAGCACGTGCTTAACGATATCATCAACTGCAAAATGAAGGATGTGTTGATTGTACAATCTGTGTCCCTGGAATGGGAATTTTTAAGTTGTTGAGTGCTGGGAGAAGTGCTGCAGTAATATTCTAGAGGTTGCAGAGTATCACAAAGAGTGAGGAGTGATAGAATGGAGTCGTAGAATTGTTTGGCTTGGAAATGCCTGGATGGGTTCCTGTCTGATCTGCTCTAGGTAATCCTGCTCTGACAGAGGGATTTTGACTAGAGGATCTTCAGCATTGTGCCCAGGAGAGCCAATGGCATCCTGGCCTGGATCAGGAGCACATTGGCCAGTAGGACAAGAGAGGTTATTCTTCCCCTCTACTTGACACTACTCAGGCCACACCTTGAGCGCTGTGTCCGGTTCTGGGCTCCTCAATTCAAGAAAGATGTTGTGATACTGGAATCTGTTCAGAGGAGGGCAACGAAGCTGGTGAGGGGCCTGGAGCACAGCTCTGTGAGGAGAGGCTGAGGGAGCTGGGGGTGTGCAGCCCGGAGAAGAGGAGGCTCTGGGCTGACCTCATTGCTGTCTACAAGTACCTGAAGGGAGGCTGTTGCCAGGTGGGGTTGGTCTCTTCTGCCAGGCAACCAGCAACAGAAGAAGTGGACACGGTCGCAAGTTGTTCTGGGGGAGGTCTAGGCTGGATGTTAGGAGGAAGTTGTTGGCAGAGAGAGTGATTGGCATTGGAATGGGCTGCCCAGGGAGGTGGTGGAGTCGCCGTCCCTGGAGGTGTTCAGGAAAAGCCTGGATGGGGCACTTAGTGCCATGGCCCTTCTCTGGACACCTTCCAGTACCTCAACATCTCTCTTGAATTGAGGTGCCCAGAACTGGATGTAGTACTCAAGGTGTGGCCTAACCAGTCAAGCAGAATAATCTCCCTTGTCCTACTGACCACACTGTTCCTGATCCAGGCCAGGATGCCATTGGTTCCCTTGGCCACCTGGGCACACTGCTGGTTCATGTTCAGCCATGGATGCCTCTGCAGCTAACACCCACATATGTCCTCTGTGGCAAATGTGAATGTCTGTACCTTAGCTTAGCTGACAGAGAAAACAGGATAAACCAATTCAAATTTGTCCTGCCTGGTTAGTTCATGCAAGGCAAATTGGCACTCTTTGATAGTACTTAGATTTTATTGTGAAATCAATAGTCAAGTGTACATTTTACATTAGCCAAAGCAGCATGTTTGCTCCTTCTCAGGACCTTAAGTATTATTTTTGTTGTTATACTTGTTAGAGAGTTGTTATATTACATTAAATAACATTTAGCTGAAATTATAATTGCAGCTCTTACAGTTCACATTATATTAACTGTTATTTTGGAATAATGCAGTCATATTATAACATTTTCAGTGCTGGTGGTAGAAACACACATCCAGTTCTGTAAGCAGGTAAATTGTTTGTACAGCTGAAGCAGTGATTGGGGTGAAAGACTTCAACAACTGCAGTGAGATCAGAAAGAGGAGTAAAGACCTAAAAATCATTACTGCAATCACTACCTATTAGAATTTTAGACCTAGAAAATCATAGACTGGACAGGGACACCTCTCACATAGACTCAGTTGCTCAAGCCTCATCCAACCTGGCCTTCATCACTCCCTAGGGAGAAGACATCCACAACCTTCCTTGGCAGCCTATTCCAGAGTGCCATCACCCTTGTACTGAAGAAATTCTTCTTAAGATCCAGTCTAGACCTACTTCCATTGGAATGGGCTGCCCAGGGAGGTGGTGGAGTCACCATCCCTGGAGGTGTTGAAGAAAAGCCTGGATGAGGCACTAAGTGATTGGATAGGGCTGCGTGATAGGGTGGACTGAATGAGCTTGGAGGTCTCTTCCAGCCTGCTTGGTTCTGTGATTGGATAGGGCTGGGTGATAGGTTGGACTGGGTGATTTTGGAAGTCTCTTCCAACTTGTTTGGTTCTATGATACCTCTCAAAACCATTCCCTCTGGTTCCATTGCTAGACACCCTTATGACAAGTTCCTCACCAGCCCTCCTGTAGGATCCCTTCAGGTAGTGGAAGGTAGCTATAAGGTCTCCCTGGAGTTTTCTCTAAGCTGAGCAACCTCACTTCAGCCTATCCTCATAGCAGAGGTATTTTAGACTTTGGACACAAAACCTGCTCAATTCTCAGCTTCATGAAGTATTTTCAGACCATTAGAAAACAAAGACTGTGGTGCTCACAGTACCTCCCTAAGTCAGTCTTAAAATTGCTCATTACTTTGTTTAGCTCAATTGATAGCTTTTGCTCTGCGACTTTTTGAGGCCATCCATAGTCAACTCAGGAGAAAAAACTCCTCCTACAATTCATAAAGTCCTCCCAATTCAAAGGGACCAAGTCTGTTGTCCCAAATGTCTTGACACAAAAATACATTTACAATAATACAAATGCCCATGCAGAAAGTCTTTTGAGCACAATAAATCTTCTTTAAGGCCTCTAATAGAATCACAGAATAGTTTCAGTTCAAAAAGACCTCTAAGATCATCTACTCCAGCTGCTAACCTAACATCATTATGACAATTAAACCCTGTCCTGAGGTGTATATGAAGTATATCCCAAGCACTAAGATAGGCTGGGTAGGGACTGGCTTGAGAGCAGACCTGGGGAGAGAGACCTGGGGGTGCTGGTGAATGAGAAGCTCAATCTGAGCCAGTAGTGTGGTCTGGCAGCCCAGAAAGCAACCAGAGCCTGGGCTGCAGCAGGAGAAGTGTGGGCAGCAGGGTGAGGGAAGTGATCCTCCCCCTCTGCTCTGCACTAGTGAGACCCTACCTGGGGTACTACATCCAGTTCTGGAGCCACTGTTACAAGAGGGCTGTGGATGTGCTGGAAGGTGTCCAGAGAAGGGCCATGAGGATGCTCAGAGGGCTGGAGCTGCTCTGCTATGAGGACAGACTGAGGGAGTTGGGGCTGTTCAGTCTGAAGAGGAGAAGGCTCCCAGGTGACCTTCTTGTGGCCTTTTAGTATCTGCAGTGGGCTATGAGAAAGCTGGGGAGGGATTTTTTGAGCTGTCAGGTAGTGATAGGAGTGGGGGGAATGGAACAAGGCTAGCCTCCTCCGCTTCAAAGAGGGATCATAGAATCAAGCAGGTTGGAAGAGACCTCCAAGCCCATCCGGCCCAACCTAGCACCCAACCCTGTCCAATCAACCAGACCATGGCACTAAGTGCCTCATCCAGGCTTTGGTTGAACACCTCTAGGGACAGCAACTCCAGGAAAATGCAGAGGATATTAAATGTGTTGAAAAATAAACAGGATATTAAATCCAAGAAGGAATGTAAAGGTCTTCCTAAACCAACAAACCCAGTGAATTCAGGAATCCCCTCTCTGTCCCTTTTTGTGTTCTATGCATACCATAATACCTGATATTTAACTCACTGACCTGAGAGTGAGCAAGGAATGGAGAGCAGAGGATTTCCTCTTGAGCCTTCCTTTTTCATTCTTTCCCAGAAGATAACTGTTACCAGCATGAGGAAATGAATAAAGTTGTGTGAAAATAAATTCCCTTCCCCCTTCCCCCCCCCAAGCCAATAGGTATTGCCTTGCAGCTGGGAGGCAGGAAACTTATTGGCTGAAAACATTTGCAATGTTCCAAATCCACGTGGAAGTTGTAAAAACGGGAATGAGTCCTCTAAATCTTCTATAAAATGGTTAATCAGTCGATCCTTAACAACTGCTGCGTACAGCGCCGAGAGCTGCTCACTCACAGTCTCACAGTATCACCAAAGCTGGAAGAGACCTCACAGATCATCAAGTCCAACCTTTTACCACAGAGCTCAAGGCTAGACCATGGCACCAAGTGCCACGTCCAATCCTGCCTTGAACAGCTCCAGGGACGGCGACTCCACCACCTCCCTGGGCAGCCCATTCCAGTAGCCAACTCACAACTGCAGGTTCCAGCACCGCTCCCTAGGGATGAGGAGAGCAGATTGAAACACTGGAAAGGAAAGGGGGAGAGAGGAAAGAAAGAAATATAT